>JAOTQH010246422.1:0-12259 GCA_025631255.1 Cornus kousa | reverse complement strand
AATCATAGCTAGTCATGGACCAATCATAGAAATATCCCTCAAATACACAAAGCATGCTCAAAATTTTGAATTTAAAGCAACACTGTAAAGTATACCATTACCCCCAAACTTAAACTGCACATTGTCCTCAATGTGTAAAGAGAACAAAGGAAAAAGTATACCAGTGCAACTAAGAAAAGAATGATCGGGACTGAAGTATCCAAAGTGGGTGGCATGGTCCCCCCAAACTTGGGATTAACTGTGGTCCTGAAAAGATGGCACTTGGATAAGCTCATCAGATAACAAAAATGGATAATCAGTGCACAGTGGACATGCAAGTGTAATTGGGATAAAAAGATAAAGGAGTGAGAGAGGTATAAGGGTGGTCCTGAAAATCAGTAGCCCTATCTCACTGGGGTCACTGCGATGCACCTGATGGAGTCAAACATACAAATATAAGAATATAATAGATGACATCCATAATAAAAACATATATATATATGTAATAAAGTGCATGTACAACAAAAGATCAAAGCCGACAGACTCGGCCGCAAAAATAATAAAGTACAGTGACAAAGATGATAATATAGAACAAATAGATGGAGTATAAAAATAAATAACAGGGACTGAGAGCTTAGGAGGATGAAGCAGGAAGGGCTAGACTGGCTAGACGGGTATGTCTGGATATGTCTGTGAGAAGGGTCATAACATCCGATCTGAAGGCAGCAAAATCAGTTCTATGAGCTATAAAATTAGCTCGCATAGCAGCAACATCATCCTCTAGAGCCTGCAGACGTACTCCAAAGCTGGGGGTCAAAACTGGAGTCTCAGGGATAGATGACTCGGAAGAATGAGAATCCTGAGTCTGCTCCTCTTCATAAATGGGTGACCTAGCTAGAGTGCTGCTCTGCGTCATTTGCAGCTGGCTGCTCTAAGTCTATATCCATGCGCTCGGTAGCTGGACCGACTGGTGCATCGTCTGCTACCGAAGCTACTGCTACTGCGGCTGCCTCCTCCTTTTCCAAATCCTCCACCGCCTCTTTGGCATGCTCTTGTAATCTAGTAATAATGGCATGGTAGATCTTGTCCTAGTCCTGCTTCCTATAAGAGCAGGATCCTGTCTCTGGCTCCTCTTGTGGGTGGAATGTATAGCGCTGGAATAGAAGACTCTGGGTGATGAGGTGCCCAAAAGGTAGGAACTTAGTCTGCTTCGGACGTTCCTTGCTAACGTAGGTGTCAAAGAGCTACCTCATCACGTTCCAAATAAGCGCAGGAATGGACACCCAATGCCCAGTGTAGAAGGCATAGAGAGCTATCAAATAGTTATGGCACCTCTATATCTTGTGCCCTGCCATATAAATGTTCTTGAAGAGCACGGAGTCAATAAACAACAGGTCATCCGGAAGATATGTCCGGGTGGCAAAGGTCTCGCCACCGGTATGGTGACCTGTCATATGTATAGCCATATCGGTATAAAAAGGCCTGAATAGCCTAAGATATGTCTCTGCAAACTCTAGTGGGCATCTGTGTGGACAGTGTCAAGATCGGGCTAAAAAGTCCACTGTAATAACAATCTGATGGCCATCAACGGAAGTGATCATCTCTGCTCTATGATGTAGTGATGGCCAGAGGTTCTGGAAGAACATCCGCACCAATCTAGGATATACTGGATCGGTCACGGGGGTAAGAATAGTGGATAGGCCCTTCTGAACATTATCATCTTACCCTGATCGGGTTAGCACCGATCGGGAAAAAAATCTGTGTCAAATATGGACTCATGGGCCATGGTCATCTCCATATATCTCGGCAGTGGCCAGTCAAGAACTTGGGCTAGCTGAGCAAGTGGAACTGGCCGAGCCGGTGAAGGAGATGGAAATGGAGTAAATGTAAGCTGAGCCTGAGAAGTGGATGGTATCTGCTTAGCCTCTGCCTCAGCCTCATGAGATGGAGACTAGGAGGGATAGCCTGTGTTGGCTCCTCCTGTGCATATGGGGGCTCTGTTGGCTCCTCTGGTTGAAGACGAGTATGTCTCTATGATCTCTGAGGCCTATGTTGTCTTTTGGCAATGGTCTTGTATCGAGTCATCGCCTACAGAAAGAAAATAAAAACTTGCTCTGGAAGTTAGTACCAGAACAAAGAACTTAAAGCACAAATAGAAATATGCGTGTCGAATCAGATAGACAAAATATAGATGACATATATCTATACAAGTGATAAGAAATGAATCATACTAAGCAATATAAGTATAAAATGCATCTAATGTGGAATATCACAGGCATTGGCAAAAATAAGATAACATGAAGTAAATGCATGATGAATGAAGTGCATATGTGAGATCTGTGAAGTTTGATCGATCAGAAAAAGATGTGAGATCGATCACAAAAGTTGGATTGATCGAAAGTTGAGATCGATCTCAAAAATTCAATCGATCGAGACATAAGTTCGATCGATCGAACTGTGCTCTGTAAAAAATGAGAAGTCACAGATCTGTGACTATGGAGGCATGGGGTCCACACGAATGGTTCGTGGGCCCATCAATCACAACATTTTGACAAATTCCATCATCCAAACATGGCCCATCCTCCCACGAATCAAATCAAATCACATATATAGACATACGAAGCATACATATATATACATATAAAAACTCAGTGCTTCGAGCTCAAAAATGGCAGATTCAGCATGTATAAAGCATGGATTTAACATATAAGACATGTATGCATGAAATCTAAGCTAAAATCAAGTGTGGGGTCTCGGTTCTTACCCCAAACGAATGAGAGAAGTAGATGTGAAGCGAAAAAGACGCAAGCACAGAGAGGAGAGAGATTAGGCACCTAGATCGCGCTGGAAAACTACACCAGAGATGGGGAAGATGAGTGGATGCAGCGGTGGCAACAAAAAGAGAGGTTGGGGTTGTGAGTGCGAGGGTCGTGAGATCGATCAGAAATATCGATCTTGAAACCTTTAGTTCTATTTTTCAAAACATCCCCGACAGAGTTCGATCGATCGAACTCTCAACTGAGATTGATTAAACTTGAAAACACTTTTTTTTTTTTTTGAAAAATAGAAAATATTTTTGGATTTTGAAAATTTTAAAAAAAGTCAAAATAAGGTCAAAACAATGCAGTAAAGAATTTTGATCGATCTGAACAAGAGTTCGATCAATCTGAGAAGGCAAGAATATACAAGTTTCTGGTTCAAAAATTTGGTTAAGTGGTGGAACTTGAGATTGACCAAACTGAATTTTCAATCGATCAAACTGTGAAAAATTTTGGAGATCCCGAGAGCATGCATTTTTGGATTGGAAGAAGCCTCAAAATTTTTCTAAGTGTGGAAACTCAAGATCGATCGAACTACTCAAGATCGATCGAACTATGAAGTTCAATCGATCGAAGGTCCTATGATCAATCAACTTCGACCGATCTAAGATGCAAAATTTTTGAAGATCTCGAGAGCATACATTTTCGGAATGGATGAAAGCTTAAAATTTTTCTAAGTGTTGAGACTCAGAATGGAGTTCGATCGATCGAACTCAGGTTTGAAATTGATTGAACTATGCAGAATGCTCAATAATGACATGAAAGCTTATGTAATCCTCACCAAAGTTCCTTTCAATGCATATAAACCATAAAACAGTATCTAGACTTCGCAAGAAATGAAATTGAAGATAGAAATAAGGGAGGAATAGGGTTTTGATGCCCTACAAATGCTTTTGCTAGTCTTTACTGTCTCTAGCAAGACTTTGGGCTCTTTTAGCCTGGATCAAAGATCTTGTTATGCATCCCCTCCTTTGCGGGTGATAGATACCTTAAGTTCCACCCAACAAATGGTTCTTTGAAGAACTTGTTGGATTAAACTTAAAAGAAACTTTTGATCCCTTGTCAATGAAATCACAATCTTTGGGCTTCCATGCCCTTTCAAAGCAAGAATTTGAAACAACTTTCTTAGAATACAATGTTGAAGATGACGACTTTGAAGTTTTGGTCTCACACAAAAACTTATTTCCTACACTAGCAAAATCATGACATTTTTCCACAACATTAACATCTTCTTCACACTTGTCAAATGAGTTAGGGGTCTGATTGAAAATATTCAACTTCACTTTCATGTGGCCAAAAGAGATCTTCATTACCCCTGTCTTACAATTTTTGTTGGCATTTGCGGTTGCCAAGAAAGGATGGGCAAGGATAATGGGTATTTGGCTCTTAGAATTGGAAATCGGTTCCGTGTCTATGACAACGAAATCGATCGGAAAAAAGAATTTATCAATTTTAATCAACACATCCTCAATAACACCCCTAGGCTTCTTAATGGATCGGTCGGCAAGTTGCAAAACTACCGACGTCGGTTTCAATTCACCTAGGCCTATCTAGGCTTAGGACACTATTTGGTTACATGCCCAAGCTCTCCACACCTATAGCATCGTCTTCTGAATGGACCAAACTACCTCATCTCCTGATTGCCCGGTGGCTAACCCTGTCCTATCTATGGTGCTTCATTCTGCTATCTCTGGTTAAGAACCCCATATCTCTGAACATCTGTGTTTCCCTTATGCTTCTTCCAAGGATGATATCCCTGGAATCTGCCCTGTAATTGTATCTGCCATTGTTACCATTCCCTTTCTTAATTGACTGATTAATAGAGTCTCTGTCACCCTACTTCTCACCCAAAGACTATTTGTACTCTCTCTTCATTTAACAATATTGTAAAGCTATGTCAACTATCTGAGAATAAGTAGTGTAAGCTGGACTACCTATGATAACCTGTTTAATGGGCCAGATTAACCCATTGACAAAATAAGTACACTTCTTCTCCTCGGTGTCCACCTCATCTAAAACAAATAAAGATAAGCTAGTAAATTGTTGTTCATACTTTGCAATGTCTTATCCCCCTATTGTAGGTCAAGGAACTCTCTCGTATTGGCTGCTCTGACTGCATATGGAAAGTACTTATTTTTTAAGTGAGCCTAAAACTGAGTATATGCCAAAGAAATCATCTCATCAGTAGTGGTAACAGACTCCCACCACCGTAGTGCCTCCCCCATAAACTTAAAATTATTAAGCATCTGCTTCTAGACCTCTGTGCACTCAACCATATAAAGATGACATTTGATGTCCTTTTTCCATTGATAGGTTGTCTTTACATCGGTAGAGCCTAAGAACTTTGGTGGGCTCCCCTTTATGAAGGAATTCCTGACCTTCTCCCAAGTGTTAGGTTGAACCACTGGTAAAGGTACATGTGCCTGCTGAATAGGTGGTTAATTCTGTGATACCCCTCAATTTTGGAACATGGGTTGATCAAATCTGTGCAAGAGACCGAGGGATATCAAAACAATTAGGTAATAAACGAACAAAGAATACAAATAGATAAATAAATAATAAATAAAATGCTGAAGGAAACTAAAATAAAAATCTAATAATTAAATTCTTAAAATAAGCTCCTTTAAATAATAAACTTCTTTGATACCAATAATCCTCCAAAATACAACTTGGGAATCCATACCATGCGGACCTCTAATAAAAATCCCAACTGAAATAATAAACAACTACAAGTCTGATAAATTCAAGAATAATCTAAAGTAATATCCTACATCAATGATACGGAAGAGCGAAGATGAATAATCTTTGATCTGTACGACCAACTCTAAGACTGGTTTTGCCGAGGACCTGAAAAATAAAATGGTTGGTCAGGCCCATAAACAAGTTCCCTCTATTACGACCCGATCAGAGAACTGATAATCAATACATCCCTAGCCAAACTCATGGTATATCTATATAGTCGATATATACATATATACACACTGGTACTTTCACTAGTAATGGGGCAGTCTTAACCGTGTAGTAGGTATCATACAAAGCACACACGAGGTGGTCATGAATACCGTCATATACCAAGGCACACATATCTCCTATTCCAGTTACCTATCCAATTCGGCAATATACACCTCAATCCTAACCATAGATCACGAAACCTCAAGCTCGTATCATAGCTCAGATATATATATATATATATATATATATAACATTAAGAAAATAAGTGTCATATCTAACAACAACACAAATAGAGTGTCATGACTTAATAGCCAACCCACCTACACATCAATCAATACCATATGTAACAGTGGTATAAAATATCAAAGGAGTCTAACTTAATAGCTATCTCAATGACCAACATCACATACATGAATAAATCTTATCATAGCCAGTTATCAATATCATAGCAATTATAATCCACAGCAATTTAAGTCTAGAACAATAGTTATGATAGAAACATGATTTAAAAATCATAATATCAACAACTCATATTTAACAAGGATAAATAATTAATTATATCCATTTATTATGCTCATAAATCATTAGTATATCTATAACAATGATAATAATATTGTAATCAACAACCATATTTAATTCTACAAATTAAATATTACGAAAGATTAATTGATATAATAGTGTATTCAGCAATCAAATTTAATTACACAAATTAAATATTACTAAAAGTTAAATCAATTTTGTTTAATTAATTTAATCTTTCTATTTAATATCAAAACATGAAGATCTATCACCAAAATAAACATATTCGGAATTAATTACACTTAAAACGGGGTCATTTAAAACAAGTTTAGAGAAAACAGCCCCCAGAGCTCAAGCATAACCTATACGTGCTTGAGCATAACCTTATGCTCAAGCACAAGCCCTACTGCTCGAGCACTACACATCAAACAGCTTTGTACTCGAGCACAAAGTCTCTAGCAAAATTCCCAAATCTGATTTTTGACCTGTAAATCAATAATTCAGGTCCTAAAACATGGTTTCTAAGTTTCATATGATCACCAATGATTTATACAACGAATATACATCATATCTAACAATTTAAAACAAGTTTTATGCATAAAATTAATAAATCTATCAAGTTAAAGAATAAATACATATAAACACAAAATCATTCAATTAAATTCATGCATAGCAATTTATCGATCCGTTTAATTCTTTGATTTAATTCCTAAACCCTAGCATGTGATGGAGAGATCATAGATTCAAAGGGGAAGAGATAGAATAAGAACTTGTCTTATGATTTTCGGATTGAAAATCAACTATATGAATTCTCTGGTCTTCTTCTCTAAATCCGGCAACCTCCAAGCTATTCTGGTCTCCTTTTTCTTCCTCTTCTCTCCCCCTCTCTATCTAAATCTATGCCTCTTTTATAACTCACGTATATATAAAAACTCTCTCTTTTGACTACTACATCTATATATACTAACACGCAAATCCTAACCTAAGACTAAATAGAAAAAAAAAAAAAAAAAAAAGAATAAAATAATAATAATAATAATAATAATAATAACACTAACAATAATTATAATAATAATAACAATAATAACAGTAATGATAATAATAATACAAACAATATGAGTGTGTGTGTGTGCGCACACACGCGCGCGCACTAATGGGTCATAATCCTTACCCATCTAGGCTTCCTATCCAAGTAGTCCATGAGACCCATTTGGTTGGTCCGTTACTATTATCCAAATCTATCCCTTTAAATAAAATAAAATAAATAAAATATTTAAACCTAACAATTAATTACAAATAATACACATAATTAAACAAGCAAGTACACATAATTAAATCACATAATTCACATTAAACAATTTAAATCAATTAAGCATATAAACATATAACCACATAATCAAATAAGATGCAAATAAAATAAATAAATAAATCCTTTAAAAATTAGGGGTATTACAAATTCTGCAGTACAATTGCTACTCCTCCAGGTACAGCTTGAGCGATGATGTCAACCATCTGAGAAGGATACTCTTGATCTCTGCCCTAAGTGTTGCCTTAATCTTAAGGCTTCTGGTACTACTGTTCCTCCTCTTTAAACATAAGCAACTGTTGCTCCTCTGCAGCTCTCTGACGATGAAATAGGATTTTCGGCCTATTTTCCAGTCTTCTTTGTCGCATTTCTCTCTAAATAATTTCTCTTTCCCATCTTCTCCTAGCATTAACCATTCTGTTAACACAGAAAGATGGACATTAGTACGCATTTAACGAACCATAAATAGAATACAATAAACCCTAATACTTAAGCTCAGATCAAAAGAATACATTATGTAAAATCAACTGCCAAAAAAAATACCTAGAGACACTTGAACCTGGAGTGCTCTAATACCAACTATGATACTCATCAATTTCCAAGTGTGGTTGATCAGACCGGGGGATATCTTGACAATTAATAATAGACAATCACGAAATACAAGAATAAATAATTAAAATTCTGAAAAGAGAAACTAAATAATTAATAAATTAATCTTCTGATAACAAAACTCTAATAAATTCAATAAATAATAACGTAACCTCTAAAGTACAACTCAGGATTCCGCATATCATGGGCCCCTAAATGAAACTCATAAACCGAAATAAATATTATCTAAGTCTAAACATTAAATAAAACTAAGATAATGTCATACATCAATAATCTGGAAGAGTGAATATGAATACTCTCTGACTAGGATGAACAATCTCTGGAAATAACATAGACCTGAAAAATAAATTGTGGGTTAAACCCATTAGCGAACACTCTGTACTACGACCCGATCAGAGAATCAATAATCAATACATCCCTAGCTAAACTTATACAATAGCTATATAGTCCATACATACATATACACACTAAAGACGCTCACTGAATATAGGGCAGTCTCAATCGGATAGTGGGTATCTCAAGAAAAATTGCACACAAGGTGGTCAAGAGTCCCCTTTTACTAGGCCACACATATCTCTTATATTCAGCTACTCATTTATAGCAATATACACCTCATTCCTAACCACTGATCTCGAGACCATGAATTAACTCGTATCAGGGCACATACATACATATATACATAACATCATCAACAAACAAAACCATTTCTAACAATGACACAATATAGTGAGTCTAAACTTATTAGCCAACTCACTTCATCACCTCCTAGCCATATCTAATAATGGCACCACATTAATGAGTATAAACTTATTAGCCATCCCATTAATTCTCATCAATATAATATATAGCAATGATATAACATACATATACAACATTGATCATATTTTTATATCACAAGGACTACAACTCATATGATTAAAATAATAAAATAAAATAATAACTCGAATATCTCAATTTATGCCATAAAAAGAATAAATACAATTTATAAAATTGCTTTCATCCTCAATTATCACTTTTAAAAACATTCTATAATTTTTAAAGCTTTCGCATTTATTAACAACCCCCCTAAACACCTTTTAAACCATTGCATCCATCTAAACACCTTTTAAACCATTTAAAATCAAACACAACCCAACCAAACAGCCCATTGTTTCAGGGGTTTCGGTTAACACCTACAGGGATTCGATCGACCAGTTTAGGAAAACCAGTTGATGCCTAGACCCTTTGCGTCAACCGAAATAGGCAAACCGGTCGACACCTGGCTCCAATGCATCGACCAAAGCCTGTTCCCCTGCTACTTCGTCTTCTCAGTTTTTAACCTACAACTCTTTTGTTCGGGACCCTAATCATAGTTTTTACGTTCCAAATCATCCCCAACATTTAATACAATGATTAAGGATATGCCTCAACAATTAAAATAAAGTTTCATGAATTAATTCAAATAATTAAACAAGTTTACACACACACACACACACACTTATATATATATATATATATATATAAGCATCCAACAGTTTGCACTAGTTTATATTATAGCAAATCAAGTCTGTTCAATTCTTTGATTCAAGCTCTAAAATCTTGCATGTGATGGAGAGATTACAGATTCAAAGGGGAAGAGATACATAAGGAACTTGCTTATAATTTTCAGATTGAAAATTAACTATACAAGTTTTCCAGTCTTCTTCTCCAATGCCAGCAGTTTTCAGGTTGCCTTCGTCTACTCTGCTGGCTTCGATTACCACCTCGCACAGTATCTTTCTCTTCCTTCTTGTTCTTGGCTGGTTCTCTCTCTCAAACCCTCGTTATTCTCTCTCTGTCTCCTGTCTTTTCTCTCATCTATAACACACGTACTAAACCCTATAATATAACTATAATATATATATATATATATATATATAATACTCATACACATACCAACCCTAATCCTTCTTAAGGCAGGAAGACAACAACTAATATATGTATAAATAGTACATGTAATATATATATATATATATATAATTACATAACTAAACATATAATTATAAAATTATATATGTATGGCTAACTACACACCCATAGGTCTTAGGCCTAGTAATCCTTTAAGGCCTCCTACCAAGTAGTCCAAGACCAATTCTTCGCCCCAAAGACATAACTCAATCCAAAGCGTTACAATAAATAAATAAAACAATAAAGTTAACCAAACAATTGAATCAGTTAAATTACCAACTCAATTAGTTAAACAATTTGCACACAACAATTAAACAAATTACAAATAACCAATTAATTAAACCAACAAACAAAATAATCAAATTAACCAAACATTTAAACAATTAATCAATTTAAATAAACCAAATAGGCAAATAAATAAAATAAAGCAATTAATTTAAATTAAATAAAACCTTTAAAATATAGGGGTATTACAGGACGTCACAATAACCTCCTGGAAATAGATAATTTACTTTGTAAGTGAAAAGGAAAAAAAGTAAGAACCATTGTTTTGGGTTGTTAGATAATATTATATGGAAATAGATTATAGAGCACTTGCTAATATGACTTAAGAGCTTTTGTGGTTACGTTGACGTCTTAAGGATATTGGAATTCCTTACCCACTACCACTCTTATCTATTATGATAATATAAATGCAATTCAGATTCCACACAATGATGTATTTCATGAGTGCACCAAACACATTGAGATTGGTTGTCACTTTGTTCGAAATCACCCTTTTTGGAATGTCTTATACTTGTGGTACATCGCTTCTTATGATCAAATAACTGATATTTTAACCAAATCTCTTCCACCAAGCCATTTTCAAAATCTCGTCTCAAACTCAAAATGGCTTCATATAACCTACCTTGACTTTTTTGAAAGATTGTTAGACAATATTATATTACTTGCACAACACACTAGGATTTCTTATACTACACAGACTCTACCTACCAAATTCCATGTATAACACTTGCCTACCAAATTCTTAGTTTATTTATAACACCATATGTACTATTCATTATTCATTGAATTCAATATTCAATAGTTGTTTTTTTTTTTTTTTTTCTAACATGAGTAAAATGACTAATACTCACTTCTTTTTTTCTCTTTGTTCCGTTTTCAACACAACTCAATGAGTTATGGCCTGTTTGGTACGTGTTTTGTTTTTGATGTTATTATTTTTATTGGGTACTGTTGCATTGAATAGTGAAAAAATTGTGTTTAGTAAAAAATATTTTGTTTTGCATAGTGCCGAAACATTTCAATTTCGTGTTTTTACATGTGTTCAACACTGTAGTAACATCACTGTAGCGATGAACAATTAAAAAATATATAAATAAACAAACAAAATCTTAAATGACATTTTTAAACCAACCATTATGTTATATTTTGTTTGTAGGAATGGAATGTCTATTCCAACCATTCTCTTATTTTGGTATGCAATTTAAAGCGGGAATGATCATTCCATTGGAAAGAAAATTCATTATACAACTAAACCTATGAAATGGTTATTCCATTCCCAAGTTTTGTTTTTTTTTTTTTTTGAAAAAAAAAATTTAAGTTCCTAAAAAACCCTAATCATGTTCCAAGTCCAAGACCCATCACTTATGCCGCCGCCACTGTTGTCCATCACCACCACCACAATTGCTGCCGCATTTCACCACCACCACCACCTACATTGCCTTCCACCACCATCACTACCACCACCACCACTATTCCCGCCTTCAACCACCACACTGCCACCAGTTCCACTGCGTTCCAGCACCGCCACCTCCACCACCACTGACTTCCACCACTTCCACTTTCTATTACCGTCACCTCCATTGCCTTTCACCACTTCCACCACTTCCACCACTTCCACCACTTCCACTTTCTACCACCACGACCTCCTTTACCTTCCACCATCATCACTGCCACCACCATCGTCACCATTGCCACTACCGCCGCCATCTCCACTGCCTTCCATCACCATCACTTACACCATTGCCGCTTTCAAAAACTACCACCACCGCCACCACTATCTCTTCCTTTCACCACCACCACACCCCCACCTCCACTACCTTCCACCACCCCCACCACCCCCCCCCTCAACAACACAGTTACAGCC
>JAOTQH010246413.1:0-12259 GCA_025631255.1 Cornus kousa | reverse complement strand
CCCTAACCCTTATCCTTAATCTTAACTACTTAACCCGAACCCAACCTATCCTTCTACTTTTAAATTCGTGCTTGCAACTCCAGTTTAGATTCTGGATTAAAACTTCTAGTTAATTCGCGTCACTCATATGACTAATATTAATACCAAAAATTTAATATAATCTTGAATTAGTTTTACATTAAATTAAGAAGAAATTTAAATACTTTCTATAAATTTTTAATAAATTACAAACAAATTTTTAGAAAATTAATTCTCCTACATGTTAACATACAATAAGTTAGCATTAACCAAGAAAAAAAGGTAATCTTAGTTTAAATATTAAATATAATATATTTAAAGTAAAAATATATATGAAAATAATATTAGAAATCGGTTTCGGGTTGGCTCAGGTTGTTAGCACCTCAACCCAAGTCTAACCCTAATTAAATTCGGATTGAAATTTTTCAGCTCAAGTTCAACCCTAAATGTAAAAATTATTGTCCAAACCCGTAAAAAATCAAGTTGGACTCGGATTGGGTTGGAGTTACCAAACCGAAGTTACACCCATACTTAAAAATGGAACAAAATTATTTTAAATCTTATATAAATTTTTCTCCCAAACACACTAAAACCTGATGTTGACTAGGAATTGTCCACTTATCCCAAGTTCTGATTTCTTCTTTCCCCTCTGGATAATTGCTTACTTCACCAATAGTCTTCTTAGTAAGAAAAGTGAAAGGGAGGGAAATGAAATGATAAGACTTCTGGGAGAGAAGAAAATGGAGAGACGGAGGAGACTGTGCAGGGATGTAGAACAAATCATCGAATTTTTCTAGTATATTTCAATGAACTCGTCTCGAGATTTATTTTTGATTGAAAATGGCCCAATAAACACTACTCACTAGTTATTCTATTTTTTGTTGTATTCCATCATTTATGGTTCTGAAATTATAATTTTTATTCCTACAAGAACGCTGTTCAGAATTTTGGTTAAAGGTCTAGAACAAACTTGAATGTTGGGGTTGTGCATGCCCTTTAAGCCACTATGACCTTATATTAGACATTTATAATTTATAAGAATCTAAATTTATTTTGAAAATACATTCTTTGCGTGCATTACATACATATATGATGAATTTTTATATTTTTTGACTCTGGAGTTGAGTCAATGTTTCTTTGATTTTGTTAATATGATTTATGTAAATATCAAAATGAGAGATATGCATAGGAGTTATAAATCATTGATCTCCTCATAAAACTATGTTCGCATTGTAATTAAATTGGAGACTTTACACGTGATATTTTTGGTTTCTATTCATTCATGCACGTTATTGGCCTATCTCAGTCAAACAGCTATACATGTGTTCCACGCATTGAACCGTTATTGTAATTTTTTCTTATAATTGTTTTTTAACAAATTACTTTCAAGTTTGAGAGAATAATGAACTTTGTATTAATTTAGTAATACATTGAATATGTTCAAGATGATATTTATGTTAGATTAGTTACTATTTGATTACACGTGACATTTAAAGCATCAGATGCACTAAATTTTCTAATTTAACCCTTTTACCTACGTTTTTCTTTCTTCTTTAACTCCATGTCTCTCTAACCCGCCCTCAATCACTCTCTCTTGTTTTTTTGCCATGACAAGAATGTTAAAGGCTAGTGGGGTGGGGACTGCGAAGCTGAGCTCTCAAGAACAACAAGAAACAAACCTACTGCTTGGGCCATAAAAGAGTTCTCGCGCTCCCGCACTTGCATTATGTAACTTACACTCTATTCGGTAGGAAGAAAAGAAGATGGGTGGAAAGAAAATAAGAGGGAAGAAACAAAATTCCTTCGTTCAGTAGAAAGGAAATACGGAGAAAAAGGATAATAGGAGAGATGGCTTATTCCTCCTTCATTATAAATTTTATGAGGGAGAATTCAAAAGGACTGATTCAACCTGAATCTCTCACAATTAAATCAGCAAAAATACATCCTCCTTCTATGTGTAAATCTACTAGGAAGCAATTAAATAGAGTATAATAATCTAAAAAATATAATCAACATCACACACACAATTTACACAATCAATTTTAGCGTGAAAAAACTCTCCGATGTGGGAAGCAAAAAACCATGGTATCGTAGTCACTAAATCTCCACTATCAACAAAATAATGGGTGTACAAGAGTTCTCTCTAGTTAGAACTAAAGGTAAATAATCTCAAGAAATAATCTTTCTTGGCAACAAATATCTTTTAATCAAAAGATTAAGAAGAGAGCTCGCCAAAATAGAGGTATTGTTCATTGACCCAAAAACTATTCCAGAATGTTCGAAATCCAATCTCTACCATTCAGAATGTAGAGCCTTGTATTGCGAACCCACCTGCCAAATTTTAGCTCAATCAGACCACAAACGCCTGCTGATTGGAGCCCTTGATGAAATCTTGTCGCTCTTGGAATAATCTGTTTTAGGGAATTATTGCTCTTTGTTTTTCGGAAATCAGAGACGCCGCTGCTACTATTTCTTCAATACACAAACATACATATATATATATATATATATATTTGTGTGTATGTGTGGGCTTCACTTGGGCCTCCTCAAATTAAGAGGGAACCCAGCCCAACAAATCTCCCTCTTCCCGACTAAGTGGGAGGATTCACCATCCCCGCGATTAAGTGGCAAATCTCAAGCTTCTCCCTTACCGGAGCCTTTATTAACATGTTTGAGCCATTGCAATCTGTATGAATCTTTTCAAGTTCCAACAACTTGTCATTCAAAGGATCTCTGTATTTGCATAGCCATCTAGCACTGGTTTGCCACTTTCAAAGCTGAGTCTGAACTTGGAAGTGCTTCGAAGATACCTTATAATGCACTTTACCACATTCCAATGCTCTCTTCCTGGATTTGAAAGAAACCGGCTAACAACACCAGCTGCGTGGGCTATGTCTGGCCTTGTGCAAACCATTGTATACTGTTATGTCGATTTATAAACTACCACTCGCAAGTGCACGAATCTTTGCAGATAGAGTTTACTTGTAAAAGTGTCGTACCCAAGGGACTTGTGTAAAATAAGTTTGTTAACAGATTTCTTCAATTCTAAATTAACTTGAATGTAGGACAATCGAATTGTGATAGATTTATTCTAAATTAACTAAATAAAAAATAAAATAAACTAAAGACAATGATTAAATAAGAAGTATAAAATAGAGAGGGAGGACTAGGGGTATGATTTCACCACTAACGTCACACCACCAGTTAATTGTATCAATTTATTGGACATATATCATATAGCATGCATACGGAATTAATCATGACTACAAGCACATATTAATTTAGCTAGAAAATAACATAATTTAAAACTAAGCATGGACTATCTTTGATTGGCATAAACCATCTGCCTAACTACTTTACTCTAGGGTGTAGCATGATTTATCTTTTCTAGCCATAATCCATCAAATCTTTAACATTATATTTAGAGAAAAATCATTTTGTAATCATCTCATTCACAACTACAAGAAGTGAATGAGTTTTGTTCAATCACAAGATTAAAATATCTAAGACAAGATATATAAATATTTGTAATTGAATTAAAACTCTAAAATCGATTCTTATTGAAAATTCAATTAAAACCCTATAGATTACACAATCATACATGATAAAAATTGTTCTCCAATAATTAAATACAATCAAACCAGTGTGCTAAGTTATGGCTACATCACAACCCTAGCAAAGCATTTAGCCAAGTATGACTGGAGTGGAATTCTTCATAGTTGAGGAAGACATCATCACCGCCATGGATCGACCTCTTCTTTCTTCTGAATGCTCCTTCGCTGATCTCAGCCTTAAGCTCCTTGTAAGATCCCCTAATGTTATAGAGGACTTCCTTTAAATAATAAAAGATCATCCCTAAAGTTCCCTTTTTCATATAGGAGACATACATAGAAATTCTGTCAAATAAGGACTCCAAAATTTGTACAGACTTCTAGGCTAATTTTGATAAGGTAAATAACCGTTTTAGGAAAAGCTCGTGAAATACAAAATTGTTGTTTTTTGAATTGTCTTACAACTTATGGAAGAATTTAGCCGTTTTGACCCTCTAGGAGAGATATACAGCTAGATTACCAAAACAGGTTAAAGTTACCAAATTCGGCAAAAGTATCCTTTTTGGAAAATTATTTTTCCTTTTCTTCTTCTTTCCATTCCTACCAACTTGTGGCTTCTTTTGGATTATTTTCTAAGTATAATTAGACTTGGATCTTCAATATTGCTCGTTCCCAGAGAATATCATCTTTTAAGGCTCAGAATTACTGGTCTTGACTTATTTTATAATTGAAGCCCTGAAATAAATAAAACAATGTAAAATCTCAAATAAACGACTACAAAATGAATAAAACATGCAAGTTAAAGGGCTAAAATGTACAACATTCAGCGCCTAACACATACTTCAAGCTTCCTACTACTGAGGCATATGGAACTATTTCCATATCTTCCTTTTCTTTATCTGTGGAAGGGCTTTGCTTAGTGTTTAACTTAAAGTGAGTAGCAAGAGGAAAGCTAACCACTTTAGTATTATTCATTTTGAACCTTTCAAGCACTTTTCCAATGTATTGCTCTTGGGACTTATACAGCTTCTTCTCTTTTCTGTCTCGATAAATATGAATACCAAGAATTTGTTTTGCCGGCCCTAAGTTCTTCATAGCAAAGAATTGACTTAGCTGCCTTTTTAATTTGTCAATTCTGGAAAAATTCCTGCCAACGATCAACATGTCATCAACATATAGCAATAAATGAACAAAAATCATCATCAGAGAATTTCTACACAAATACATAATGGTCAAAAGTAGTCTTCTTGTAGACTTGCTCCCACATAACTGACTTAAACTTCTTATACCACTGTTTAGGTGCCTGCTTCAAACCATAAAGACTTTTCTTTAGCTGACACACATAATCCTCTTTTCCTTTCACCCTGAAACTTTGGCTGCCCTATATAAATCTCCTCCTCCAAGTCACCATGAAGGAAGACAGTTTTCACATCCATTTGCTCAATCTCTAAGTCTAGGCTAGCTGTTAAGCCAAGAACCACACGTATGGAAGACATTTTCACAACTGGGGCAAAAATCTCATCAAAATCAATGCCTTTTCTCTTACTGAATCCTTTGACAACTAGTCTAGCTTTGTATCATGGCTGTGAAGTGTATTCTTCTTGCTTCACCCTGTAAATCAACCTGTTCTTCAAAGCACTTTTTCTTTTAGGCAACTTCACTAGTTGAAAGGTGTGATTGTCATGTAATGACTGCATCTCATCTTCTATTGCATCAACCCACTCTATCTTATGTTCATCTTCTATAGCTTCTGCATTACACTCAGGTTCTCCTCCATCAGTCAGTAACACATGCTCATCTGTGGAATACCGAGTGAAAGGGTGTCGGTCTCTGATAGATTTCCTGAGTGGAACATTTGGTGCTGTCTCTAGTACTGGCAACTGATCAATCTCAATCTGTAAAGGAGTATCACTGTTACCTAGACCCTATTGGTTATCCTGAGCATTATGTTCAACATGTGCTGGAACATCTATCGAAGAAATTAGATCCAAGTCAATCAAACCATCATTGTATTGAGGCACTGCTTTATCTATTTTCTCAATATCTTAAATGATTTGATCTTCCATAAACATAACATCTCTACTTCTCACTAGTTTCTTATCAACTAGATCATATAACCTGTAGCCAAACTCATCCAGGCTATAGCCTAAAAAGATGCATTATCGAGTCTTCACATCAAGCTTAGACCTCTCATCTTTGGGAATATGCACAAAAGCCTTACACCTAAAGACACACAAATTATCATAAGAAATATCCTTGCTAGTCTAAACTCTGTTAGGTACATTGAACTGAAGAGAAGTACATGGTGTGATATTAAGAACATGTACAACTATACTTAAAGCTTCACCCCAAAAAGATCTTTGCAATTGTGCCAGTGAAAGCAAGCATCTCACTCTCTTAACTAGTGTCCTATTCATCCTCTCAGCTAAACCATTCAACTGAGGAGTCTTGGGAGGCATCTTTTGATGTCAAATACCCTATTGTCTGCAATAGTCATCAAAAGGACCTATGTACTCTCCCCCATTATCTGTTCTGATGCACTTCAGTTTATTTCCAGTCTGTCTCTCAACTAAAGCCTGAAAATGTTTAAACACATCTGACACTTAATCTTTTCTTCTCAAAGTATACACTCACAATTTCCTTGAATGATCATCTATAAAGGTCACAAAATAACAAAAACCACCGAGTGACATCGTCTTCATAGGGCCACAGACATCTGAATGTATCAAGTCAAGTATACCTGGTTTTCTTGAAGGAAACTTTATTCTACTTCCTTGCTAAACAATGAGTACATTTTTTTAAATATGCCATCACTAAAGAAGCTGCAATAACCCTCATCATCAAGTTTTCCTGTAGAAATCGAGTTCAAGCAGATGTCAAGAATATGCCTTACATCTTTAAGGACCAATCTCGTGTCATTATTCATTTCCAAGAACACATCTCCAATACCAATGATTTTGGCCAAGCCGTCATTTTCCATCTTTACTGTCCCAAAAGTCACTTGGTGTATAGGATGTAAAGGCATCCTCTCGAGATGTAGCATGGATAGAGGCGCCATTATCAATAACCTAGCTAGTCTCATGGCATGCAATATTAATAGCATCATCATCATAAACAATAAGGAAGTCTTCAGAAGTAGTGGTGGCAACTCGATCATCATCCTTGCCATCATCATTCTTTTTCTCATTCCCTTTCCGCTTGTTCTCTCTCTTCAACTTTCTGTAATATTTTTTGATGTGCCCTTTCATGCTATAATGATAACACTCAACATTAGCAAACTTGTTGGGCTTGCTTCTTCCTTTATCTTTATTCTTCTGACCTCTGCTCTTACTTCTCCCCTTATTTTCTATAACCAAAACCTTTGACTGTGAACTGGATCCCTGTGATTTTCTTCTCATCTTTTCATGTAAAACACTATTCTTAGCCAGATCCATATTGATTAAGCCATCCGGAGCTGAATTAGACAACGACATTCTGAAGGTCTCCCATGAGTCCAGCAAAGTACCAAGTAAACATAACACCCGTACTTCAGCATCAAACTAAATACCCATTCCAGTCAGTTGATTAATTATTCCTTAGAAAGTGTTCAAGTGATTTGTTATTGGAGTCCCATCTTGGTATCTCAAAGTCATCAAGTGTTTTTATCAAAAACACCTTGTTATTTTCAGTCTTTTGGGCATACAACTGCTCAAGCTTATTCCAAAGTGTTCGTGCATGTGTCTCTTCAACAATATGGTTCCAAACATTATCATCAACCCACTGTCCAATATATCTACACACTTGTCGATGTAGTAATGTCTATTCTTCATCAGATTTATTATCAGGCTTCACAATAATAAACACTGGTAAATGAAATTGTTTCACATAGAGAAGGTCTTCCATTCTTTCCAAGTGTGGTAATTTGAACCATTCGAAGTGACCATTTTACTTAAATTAGCTTCCATTATTTAACGCAAAAAATTCAGCAATAATAATAACCAAGCTTTGATACCACTTGATAGGAGAATTCAAAAGGATTGATTCAACCTAAATTTCTCACAATTAAATCAGCAAAAATATATCCTCCCTCTGAAAAATATAATCAACATCACACACAATTGACACAATCAATTTTAGCGTGGAAAAAACTCCCCGATGTGAGAAGCAAAAAACCACGGGACCGTAATCACTAAATCTCCACTATCAACAAAATAATGGGTGTACAAAAGTTCTTTCTAGTTAGAACTAGAGGTAAACAATCTCAAGAAATAATCTTTCTTGGTAACAAATATGTTTTAATCAAAAGATTAAAAAGAGATCTCACCAAAATAAAAGTACTGTTCATAGACCCAAAAACTATTCCAAAATGCTCAAAATATAATGTCGACCGTTCAGAATGTAAAGCCTTGTATTGCGAACCCACATACCAAATTTCAGCTCGATCGGACCACAAACGCTTGCTGATCAGAGCTCTTGATGAAATCTGGTCGCTCTTGGAATAATCTATTTTAGGGAATTATTGCTCTCTATTTTTCGAAAATCAAAGATGCCGCCGCTACTTTTCTTCAATTCACAAACATACATATATTTTTTTTACATGAATATTTTTTTCAATATATATATATTCATGTGAAACCCACACTTAAAAATTTACCAATAATTTCACATAAACAAGCATTTTTCAATCTGCCAGTATTTATTTATTTATTTTGGCAAATTTTTTTTTTATATAAAAAAAATAAAATAGATATCTTCTATTATTGCCTCACAATGACAATTTATCATTAATTTGTAGCACAATTACCTAACATCTACACAAAGAACTCAAACTTTTGTACCCAATGCTTGCCTTGAACCTAACCTCTGCAACCCTTGTTTGGTCGAGATCTGGAGGTTGGAAAATACTAACATATTATAATATAGTTGTATGGTATGTACTTGTTAAGGTTTTTTTTATTTTTATTTATTTATTTATTGTAGATATTATATGTAATCTCAGTTTCTACTATACTTACAGTTTGGTTAATTGATAATACAGATATGTAGTATTCATATGAGGTTTATTATTTAGAAATCAAATAGCAACTATTCTTGTATGCCATTAAAATATTAGTCATCTTAGTCATGTGAACAATTGATTATTAACTCCACTTTTTTCATTATTTATCATGTTTGTGTAAGCAAAAAATTAATAGTCTAACAATAATTAATTAATATTTAGTTATTCATATATTTAAATGAATAGTCACTTATATATATTTAGGATTTGTGATTGTTTGTTTTAGTGTTTTAACAGTTGTTTACAAAGAGATGCATCTGTTGATGGAACCAACGGATCTCTCTATCTCAACTGTTAAGGAATGATCCCAACCCTCTATAAATATGTAGTAAAAGGGTCTAAAATCCATTGTTCAGTATCGTAATAAAGGTAGAGGGTTGAAGAACATTTTCGCTCTAGTGTTCTCATCAAACATAGTTTCTATATCGGGTATGTCTTCTTCAATCAAATTTATGTATTGGAGCAATGAATCCTATTTGGGTTGTAATTTCTTACATGTGGTATCAGAGCTTACATGGACTATAATGCATAAATTTATTTTTTACGTATGAAATTTCTCTGCAAGAGATATTTATTAATTAAGACACTATTACTGTTGTGTCTTTATGTTTATACACCTTTATATTTATACATATAATTCTTATATATATATATATATATATAAAGAAGACATACATGTATCACGTTATATATAATATACGTGCATATGCATGTACTGAAATATGATATATAAGAACTAGTTTTTAGAAGAATGTTTTAACATGGTTGTATTGGATAACAACGTAATTATGTTGCACAACAACGTGAATATCATTATTATTTATAGGACAGTAATATTTTTGGGTGTTCATGGCATACCAACGTTTTGGTTTTTGGTGTTTATATCCGCTTAAATGAATATTTCTTTTTTGTTAATATTTCATATGAATGGTTGTCCGTTAATCAAATGCAGAGTTATGTATGACTATTTATGATAGGTCTAGGATGTTAATCACATTCAACGTACCATTGCATGCTTTTTGTTTGGGTTACAAATGTTCTCAGAACTTATACCTTTTGGAGTTCAAATTACTAGTCATGTTTTTTAGATTTGAACAAACAGACATTTCTTTTGGATTTGAACCAGCAAACATGTCTTTTTGGATTTGAACCAACAGACATGTCTTTTGGATTTGAACCAGCAAACATGTCTTTTTGGTTTTGAACTAACAGAAATGTCTCTGTACCTACAGAGTCACACTTCATAGGCTTTGTGGTCTATACACCAAGAGTTATGTGCGTGGTATTCTAGAGATGTTTTGCTATAAACTCAATTGGAGTGTACATGACAACAACAACATGCAGTTAATATGCTTACCATTACATATTTTCATTTGGGTTACTAATGTTGATTCCTTATATATGTATATGTATATCATGTCTTTTGAGTTGCAATCAATAGTCATGTCTTTTGGGATTAAACCAACAGGCATGTCTTTTAAATTTAAACCAATAGTTATGTCTCTCCATCCAGACTCATATGTTGCATGAATCCCTACTTACTCTATGAATAAGGGTGGGTAAGTTCATATTTTAACCAGTGAAATTCTTATTATAACATGTATAAATTTTGAAAATTTTGAGATCTTATTTTATCCCTTAAATATTTTTTTTTTTATATTTGGCATGCCATTTTTACGTAATTATTATCATAGTTAAATACTTAATATACTTGATGATATACATGGTATAGGTAATGATTAATTTAAGGTCATATATCTCGGTATATAAAATATGAAATTATACATGTTATTAAAATTATATATATATATATATATAATTATGCATGTGCTCATATTATAAATTGTTACAAATTATTGCATAATATATATGTATATATATATATGTATATATCTTGATTCATTCGGGAAAATTGAATCATATTTTACAATTCTAAGCATAAGTGTCATTAAGTTTGATTGAGTATTTAGTCACCAAAGTGACACACTCATGAAATTTTTTGATATTTATAGCTAGTGGTAAAATTATTATTTTATTTTGGCGTTTAGTAAAGACGAGCAATGATCAAGCCCAAAGGTGGGTCATTGAATTTGTCCAACTAAAAGGATTGAGGTAATTAGTGTAGAAGACACAATTGATGACTCACTACGCCTAAAAGAGTATAAGTTGTTATTGTGTTTTATATGATTAATTAGCTTCAAATGTGAAAATTATTTTACCAATAGGAGACTAACATATGATAATTTTGGCCCAAAGGAAAGATTATTATATGCTATGTTGATCCCATTTAGAGTTAGTTGTTTTGAGGCATTATTTAATTAACTCTGGAAAGTTTAGTTGGCATTCCTATAAATTAAACTGTAAATATATGGCCTTAGTTATTCTCAAAGTCAGTGGGAGTAAAATTCATCTTTAGTGTTAAGTGTGGATGGCAGTGACATTATTGTACATGAGATTAAACAATTTAACTTACTTAAGGTGCAATTTAATCAATAAAAGGAAATAAGCAAGAGATGGCTCTAAGGCCTCATTACATATAATCCAAGGTTATACAAAAGATGAAACTAAGGTGGAAATGACATTGGAACTCAACTAAGAAGATTATCAGTCCAGATTCCATTTCCCCCTTCAAAAAGGATTCAATATAACATATTACACATTTTCAAGGAAACTAAACTAGTTCAAAACACCATACACCCATGGTTTATCAGAATTTAACATCAAAAGTAAGCATGCTAAACATTTGCATGTTAAAATACAAAAATGCTTCAAATAGCCCAAAAGCTTCTAAAGGATGATAGGCATCCATGAACATAGTCTCTTTACCTGAAAAACACCCCAAACCACTAGGGTGAGTAATCAAGTTACTCGTAGGAAGAAGCATATGCATATTCTCAAACATTTGAGATGAAGGTATTGGTGAAGCCTCTTTATGGGCATTAATTTTCACCTAAATAAATCTCGTGAAATTTTGAATTGTAACAATTAAAGAACCTACTTCAATAGAGTTCCAAAAATATTTGACATATAACATTATAGAGGTAGAATTGTACCCATTGTAAAAGTTGAGAAATTTGGTAATCCAAGGACCAAGAAAATATATAGAGCAGAATTAGGTAAAAGACAGTTCCTACGCCTTTGGAAATCTAATGTATTCTCGGGTTTTACATATGGTTAATTATAATATAACATTTGCTAAGCAAATATTGCAGTTTGGATCTATAGTAAGCGGCTAAGAAATTTATAAGGTATCTACAAATAATTAAGAACCATATCTTTATAGGAGTGGTGAAAACTAATTTTGCTGGTTATCAGGACATTATACAAATCAACTTCAAGTGTTGTTTTACTAATATGATAAGTGATAGAAGCGGATTTTATTTGCATGCTATAAGGCCATGTTTTATGTATTATAAAATATTAGTTTTGGACATCAGGTAAATAATTCCATTACAATCTTGTATTAAAGAAACAACAATTGTTCAAGTTGGTCTAAAATATGACTGTTAATACCTTGTTGTGAAATAGAGGATACAGAACCAACTAGTGTTTGATTGAGCACATTGATACCAAACAAAAGATTATTGATCCCATAACTAAGGGTTTGCCGCTAATGTTGTATAGTAAGCATGCAAATTTCTCTTTGACAACA
>JAOTQH010246402.1:0-12259 GCA_025631255.1 Cornus kousa | reverse complement strand
TTTTTCACACTTAGCCATTTTTCATACTTAGCCAAAAAGACAGTTTTTCATCAGGCAGATATTGGGTCCTAAAGTCCGTTACCAAGTCATTTTAATGAAGGCTTTATAGATAAGCAAATATGTTCTAAGCCTTAGCATTTACTTTCTAGAGACCAAAGTGATTTATGTAATTGATGTGCATGGTCTTAACATTTCTAGCACAAGTGAAGAGTTCTTTCAAAGCTTAAGCAAGCTTGAACTAACTCACTCTTTAGCAATGATTTCATGTGCAAATATATATATATGAAGTGCATAGTCTATTGCTAATGAATATAGGAATATATGAATGATAATGATGATATGCATGATCTGCATGATCTTATAGAGATGAGCTTCAAATGGATTCATAAGTACCTTGATATTGAATCCTAAACACTCACCAACCTATCTACCCCTTTCTTCATGCTTTGTCCATGATCATTTGAGCTTTGAGGTATTTTTGATTTCTTCCTTTCTTTGAGTTACTTGTTTACTCATTGCAGTCCTAGCTATCTTTGGATGGACTTTGCATTTGGCTCCTTGCAACTTCATGTTTTCTTTGTATCCATTGCTTTTCTTAATGTGATCTTGAATAATGAAATGCTTGGAATGATCTTTATAGCTTCATTGAGGTCATCCTTTGAATGTGAATAATCTATAACACTCAATGTAAACATTAGTCCTTAAACACCGTTAATGTTTTGTTATCATCAAAACCTCTATATTGTCCTTAGATGAAATCATTAAGGTCAACACCTTGTAATATTAGAGATAGAGCCCTAATCTTAATCCTAGTCGGCCCATATAACAAAACCTATGATTAAATTCTATGTCGGCTACACCAGGGGACGTCCCAAAAACTGTAAGTAAAATAATGTATTTAAAACTCACATAACTTAATTTTAACATTACAAGAATTATAGTAATTTAATTACCTAAGTTTAAAACAATGAATTACAAAATAATACAATTAATAATTTACGAAAATAGACACAACAATTAATAATTTAAATAAACCAAACACATAAAACCAATTTAGTTTTAATAACAATTAATATCCACAAATAAATAATTAAACCACCAAAAATTAGAAATTAATCAAATAAAACCCAATAAAATAATAATTAAAATGCCGAGACTATCCTTTTAAAGTTAAGGGTATTACAGTCTATCACACCACACAATCTTGATCAAATCATCGTCAATTATTTATAACCAATCACGATTAGTAGGGTTTATAAAGTGTCTGTATTTGACATGTATGCTTTAGGATTGGAAAATCACACCATTAGAAGCTTGTTTTCACAAATAAATATAGCATTAATGTTGAAAATTTTATCTAATATTTTTAAATTCAAAAACTTGATAAATGACATGTTATTTTCAAATAAATTCATACCAAAATTTTGATAATTAAGTTTAGTGGAGTCACCATCTACGTTCATAGAATGATACATTTTCTATTAAAACAATTTCCAGAGATTCATCAATCAGAAAAAAAAACATCAACGGTTAGAAAGTCGGGTATACTATGGGTGTGATACATCAAAATAATTTCCTTTTGCCAGCTAATAGCAAACAGAACCATGATCACGTAAAACGTCTCATCCCTGTACATAATAGGGTACAAACCCCTGCACTCTCACTCAGTCTCTATCACCGTCACTTTACTCAAAATCTCTCTCACACACAGACACGCAGTGAATATCCAGAAACCCTAGAAAACCTCCATCAATGGCGTCTTCATCACTACCTTCACTTTACTCACAATCTCTCTCACACACAGACACGCAGTGAATATCCAGAAACCCTAGAAAACCTCCATCAATGGCGTCTTCATCATCACTTCCTCTCACCACCGCCACTGCTCTAAAGAAACCCTTGTTCGATCGTCCACCCCGCTCAGTCGCAACATTGGCATACGGCTTGCTTACAATTGTCAACTTAGATCTTTTGCTCAGCAACAAAGAAAGAAATATGGTTCCATCTTTCAAGTCACCTTAATTACCCGCAAAAAGATCAGCCATCTTTCGTGGGAAACAAATTTCTGATCCTAGCTACCTAGGTTATATCATTTTAGCATGTGTCAATAAACTGTGGGACTCGTAATCATTTGTTTCTTCTTCATTTCCACACTATATATATATATATATATATATATATATCTCCACTGACAGTACAGAGATAATGATACAAAATGGTGCAATACCAAATTAATCCAAACCAAACCATCATTAGAACTGTACTGAATAGTTTAAAAAGAAATGCAATCGAATTGTAGCGATCCATTGGTTTGGTCATATGATTTTTTATTTTCTTATATATACATACTAACGACAATAGGATTCAAAATTTAAGACATACCTAAAATACAGTAATATTATAGCGTATAGTAACTTATACTTTGAACAAATAATATACATATATATATATATATATTATTTATTAATAATGGTTCAACTTGGTACCTTTGAAGCTTAAGCCAAAATAAATATGTGATTAAAGAAATGTTTTAACTTTTGAGACAAAAATGGAATTAAATTGAATGGCTCGGTTTCATTTACGGTTCTAACAATCGTTTTTCCCATCTAATTTTTAAACATTTTTACTTTTTATTACACAAAATGATATTGTATGGAATGTGTTATGCACATATTCGTAACTTATTTGAATTATAAAAATCTTTAGTCCTACGTTAATATTATATATATATATATAGCTCGCCGGAGCCAGGCTATTGATGTGATCCACATAACCACGTGACACACCCCATAGGTTCAAGCTCAAGCCTTCTTGCGACACTTACCTGTAGCCCACCCAAGCCAAGCTCGAGTGTTTCTCTTGCTCACACGAGGATGCGGGTCATGAATGAGTCGAAAAAGGAATTCTTCACCTATGACCTCCTACTCCACAGGCCTAGCCAAAGATAGGATGAAACCTTGTGTCTCGACTCAAATATTGATAATCATATTAATGAGCCTCAACAACTGCCACTTTGTGAAATGATGTACATTCATATATCAATACTCACCCTCGAGCTAAAAGATCGAGTTAGCCCTATCAGCTCTAATAAGGTCATAATGACTACCCTACCAAGGTGGGTCAACTCAGGACTTTCCTCTTTAGGAACAAGCCCATGATTGGGATTATAAATAGAGACTTTCATGCATAAAAATAAATAAATAAATAAATAAATAAGGGGGAGAGATTTTTAATTAGCATCCAACTTCTATGTATTAGGCTCTTGTTCACAATCCATCATACTTTGTATTTAGATATTACCTCCTTTTACCTGTATTAATCTCTCGAATTAAAGAACCCCACACAATTACATTAATTTGCATATAGAAAAATCATCTTTGATACCTGATGATTATCTTAATTTGTTAAACCATCACTTTTCATCTCTTATTCTTGATCATGAATCCAAAACTCAGCCTAAGCAATTAAGCATATATATATCCTTGAGTACATGAATTCCATGATTCTTTTTAGTTGCAATTACATAGAGCGGATTCTATTGTACCAAAAATAATAAGCAACACCTGGTCAAATATATATATATATATATATATATAATAATCCAATTAAATAAAACTGGATTAAACTATATTTCGAAAAGCAATTTGATTCTAGCACATAAACCTTCATAAAACTTTGGATCAATGATATTAACCATGGAAAGGCAGAAAAGTGAGATTTAATTTTCAAACGGGATTTAGACAAATATTTTACTAATGAAAGGGGAGGTTAAATAAATGAGTAAGTGGCCGGGGGAGGGGAGAACGAATGGCTCAGGAATCCACCGGTTCCGAGCAGACTCGTGGAGCTGCAGCTTGGATTATCGTATCTTAAGAGGATCCATCTGACTTAGGAAATGACTGAACTTCAAATACAGATGCCGCCGCTGTGAAGGAGCAACTTGTCTGGTCTTGCGGTGCACTCATTCCCGTTACGAGAATGAAATGATGCCCCACCCCAGCTCGACTCGAGACCAAGACTTTGGATTTCTCGAAATCTTCATTCGTCGCTGCCTAAAAAGCAGTTGGCTAAGCACTTGAAGGGAAATATAGAGCAACAACTATGTAACTTTCGTCCTCTACTTATAATTCGAACAGACAGTACCGACATGCATGTGTTAAGCATCTCGATATTGAATCTTTGAGTGAAAAATGAGTTTCAGATCTACCTTTTTACCTGGAAGGTTTTTTTCTTGCTTTCCGTACCCTTTTTTCTTTGTAAAGAAAAGATAGAATCTCTTCTCAAACAAAGTGGAACCCTTCGTGTCTGGTTCATCAATGCTTGGCTTGCCTTCTTATTACCAGTCTATCTATTTTAGGAGCTGACTCAGAACTGTTACCCTGGGGTGATCTCTCCGTTCTTTCATGTACGAGTGTGAATACCAGCTGCGTGAAGAAGCCGACTAAAACCCCTGCCTTTGACTGAATTTTATGGGAAATACATAATAGGACCGCCCGGTCAAGCAAGCTAGAATTCCTTTCTTATTTAGTAACAATTCCTAAACTCGGGGTAGCCGCAGCCAAGTTCCTCCCGTTCTTAAAGAAAGCTGTTCCTATCCTTCCTATCCTAGGAATTGCCTATCAGATAAGACTTTCGAAAGAGCTATTTTCATTGAATCAGGCCAAGTCAGAATGGAAGTTGCAAACAAACTTCCTAGGCTATCGGTTATGACTTTCTTGAGCAAGAAGCAAGCCTTTCCTTTTGCTTAGAATGGTGATAGGTCAAAGAATTGTCTTGATTAAGAGCCTTTCCGGCCAGGTGTTCGACCCTTAATTTACTTTCAATTTCTCGCCCCTCTACTTTAGAGCAGAACAAATGTAGGCAACAGCCACAGCTGTCGAGTAAAAAACAAGAAGCGACATTGGCAGAGCAGAAGATAAGAATCAAACCTAATGTCAGCTTCAGTCCAAAAGGTTCTTCAGTAGATCAAAACATTAGTGCCTCTCTACCCCTTATGCTTATGTGGAACAAAGTCCACCGCACAGTGGGAAAAATAAAAGAGCTGCACGACTGACTTGGGTCCAAGGGTGGCTGCCGTTCGAGGTTAGCAAGTCAATATTCCCCATTTTGAGCTAACCGTTGTCATAGCTAGTGGTTGTTAGCAGGTACTCCGCTTCCACTAAGCAAGTTCTACTCTACCCGCTCTCTTCTGTGCCTCAGGTTGGTGATTTTTGTTCACCCGCTTGCTAGTTACAACAGTTCAAGCCGGGCTCTATCTCAAAACCGAAGATGCTGAACAGTATGGAGAGCTTGCTCCTTGACTTGGTATCATAGCCTGGTTTGTTTGGTCTGGAATGGAGTCAAGGACGTGCCCTGTAGCAACTCCAACAAAAAGACATACATATGGGTGCCTTTCCCGTCGAATGATTCTCTGAGAAGAGTAGCTGACCTGATCCTAACAAGGAGGTTGCCTCTTCCCTTAATAGGAGTCTGGATGTGTATCAGTGGTAGCGAGGTAGCCTTATTCGCGAGTGCCTGACCAACTCTCGGCAAAGATCGTGTGAGCATGCTGTTTTCAATCTATCCCGTACTACTTTCACTCTGATCCCATTTTAATCACTCATATGCGTGGAAAAGCTATTTCAATAAAAAATAAGCGAATCTGAATTCAATCGATTCTATCACCTAAACCTATCGACCAGTAAGGCAAAGTTTCCATCATCTATCTACGAGAATCCTTCTTTTGAACAAGATCCCGCTCGCTGTTCATTTTCTTCTTGATCTTAGTTTCTGATTGGCAAGATCTTTGAAAATCTCCTCTTTCATTTCAGAATCGCTTATGTAGCATCTATTCTTTCTTCGTCAATGAGGTCTCTTCATTATAGAATTCATTGAACATGGTTTGGCTGCCTTCAAACTCTGCATGGAATTCTCTTACTACATAATTCAATTGATTGAACATTCCCCGGTGCTCCCATACATGCAAAGGGAGGTGACAGTGTTGAGCTCTTACGGAGGAACCAAACCCTCTCAAGAGGAGGCCACCCCTTCCTTTTTCTTTGTCCTAAACCGGAGCTATGAGTTCCAAGTTCACAAATGGAGTGAGAGAGGGATACCGGCTCGGCATCCCCGGGGTTAAGATGTCAGCGTCTAATAGCCTTTCTGACTCGTACAACAAAACAAGAAGTGCACCCCTTTAGCGGCGAAGTCAATAAGCCACCTGTAATCGCTGAAGGATCTATAATAGTTATGCCATCGAAGCCCTAGAATGGCTTGTAGCATTTCCTAAAGTAAAGGAGCAGATCTACTGGAAACCCACAAAGAAAGAAGTGGTTCACCTTGCCGCACTCTTCTCTTCCTTAACGTAACTATGCCCTAATTACATATTCTAATTAACAAGTCATTTTCTTCTCTTCTAACTTAGTCTGGGAATAGGGGAGGCGAAGGAAGTCTCTCTTTTTCCTTAAAAAACAGTAAGTGGGTGAACGAATAACCGATCGAACTATAGATAAGGGTGGATTCCCCACAATCTGTCTTTCAGGTGGCTTAAAACGAACTATTATGGGCATAGAACAGAAATGTTGAGGACAGCGGCCCACGATTCGGATTCTCTCCTTCTTTCGCCTTTAATGCGGTCCCTGTTGTCTTTTTGTTTCTCTTTGTGACCCTCCTGTCTCTGGGGTGGCAGTTTGCTCCTAGTAAACGTCACAAGTCTAATCATAGTCAAGGGAGTAAGCTGCTTTCCAAGCTTGCTCTTACACTGGAGGCGTAATGTTCTAGGCTCTGTTTCTTCCTTGTTTCAAGCCACCCAACCCCACCCATTGAAGCAACATCTACTGAACTCGGGCGGAAGTAGTGGATCTACATAATATCTACTTGAAGCTCATAACAGGTAGTCCCTCGCTCCGTTGGTCGTAGATCATGAGGAGTTCGGACGAGAAGGCTTAGTTCACTAAGAAGGAGGAGATCTTGGACCGAAAAAGGTTCCTAATCTGATGCTCCATTGATAGGATGCTAAGCCTATTTACTATGAAAGCTGCATCATTCACTAATGGATCAGAGCCGCAACTGCCTCACCTGCTCTTAGATGATCTACGTATCTGCCTCACTTAAAGAGTGGGGGTTGGCTTTTTTGCATTCCAAGTGAGATGTCGAACTTATAGAAGTGTGAGAGGCCGGTTAAGTCCGAGATGTTACGAACTATTCCCAGGGGATAAAAGAAAAAGTGCTTCAGATAATGGATTGGGGAGCAACAAAGCCTGAACTCTTTACTTGGAGCACATCGCTTGGCTGAACCTTCAGTCCTTCATTTCTCTATTTCGTAAGTGATGGGTGAGTCCTTTACCTGAGGGAGAATGGCGGAAGTGAAAAAGCTGGAAAAATAGCGGATTGAGTACTACTCTTTGGGTCTAACTCTGTGATAAGGGGCTCATTTCATGAACTGATGTAAATTCTCTCTATCTAAGGAAATAAAGAAAGAGGATTCAAGTTCAGAATGCATTTATAGCACGAGTCCGCATCACTTCTTCAAGTTGCTGAGGCAGGTACCACGAGAAAGAAAGGGTTTACAGGGCTCATGTAAATAGTTCAAGTTTTCTGATATGATATGTTAAATCAGCAACGAAGTTCACTCTTTGAAAGGCTTTGCTTGAGGTAATAGTATAACCTGTAAAAAGTAGCGAATCGGCCCCCTCCTTTTGAGCTTTGCTTTTGGAAAAGAGATCCCCTTGGCTCGATCTGTCTTCCCATCTGATGATAGGAGGAAAGCTAGCTACTTCCGTAAGTCATTCTATAGATAGGAATTCTGAATCAATGACAGAAATGCTCCTTCTCATGTCTCTTCAATGGAATCTCGAATAAGGTCACGTCAGAGGAGTCTAGTGGACAACTTCTTAAGGCTTCCCCCATTCCTTGTTCCGCTTCGTTCATAGACCAATCCATCTCGATGGAAATGATATTACTTAAGCAAATCTTCTTTTGAACAGCATGACGCATGAAGAACATCTATTTGATTCACAACAGGAATGCCTTTTTTTTTCTATCTATTTCCTTACCGACCTAGGACAAGGCGTGGTCCAACCCATTCTGCCTAACAATGTTGAAGCTTCACAACACTGTCCAATTTCTCAGTCAAAATGAGTTTCAAATACTCCCTATTCCTTATAAATCAAATAGAAGATCAAAATGAGTTTCTAATCTGACTTGTTGCTCCTCATCTGCGTCATCCAAATCTTGTTCAACAACCATGATGAAAATGGGGTGCACAAGATGAGTTTCATTTAGCTCTACGCGCTTACTGAAAATGAATTAACAAGATGAGTTGCAGAGCCATTGAAATGGGTAGCTCTCGACCCGGGAGGAGTCAACAAAAGAATCTGAAAAAGAAAGCAAAGCTTCCCTTGCTGATCTTTTCACTCACGTATTTGATGTCAATTTACCGTAATCTCCTAAGACGGAGCAAGACTCCTCTTGGAGAGTCCAATTCGGAGGAAAAAGCCCCTTCGCTAGAATGTCTTTGTGAGTGCCTCATCTTTTCTATCATTCTTTTTTGTTTGCGTATCCGTAGTGAGCTTGGTAGGGAGGACCCCATCTAATTGGCTGGGGTACGAGCGCTCTGCTTCATATAGTGTGTAAGTCTTTGCATATTCCCTTTATTCCTTAACTGGGTGAGGCTCTAAGTCATTTCCCGTGGTATTTCCCTCATCTGACAGCTTATTTGTCCTTCCCGCGTAAAGGGACAGCGCATACTGGCCCGCAGCGTGTAACGAAGTGCTTGGCCAGCCAACCCTTTCTACGTCAACCTCAAGACAAGCTTCCACCACTCCGTGGTCGGTGACATTGGCTAATGTGGGTACGGCCACTTGGGTTCGGTCAGAGCCCTCTTAAAAGCTGGCTTCCCCCAAAGTTCAAGAAGAAGAACTTGGTTGTTGGGTACGAAATCTATGAGACGATTCCTAGTTTTGTCGTCTTGCTGTGCCCGTCTTTCCTTTGTTTATGAGCTCTTTCGAATTCGTCATATTGACTTATAAGATGTGAAGATTTTGTTTAGACGAATATACGGAGCATCAATGAATGAAATAAGCCTCTGACTACCGGGGTTGCGTTGAACTAGTTGTGCCAGCACCACCTCGCTTTCATCAAAAACTGGAATGTGTTCCGGCGAGTTATAAGGATAGGTATCCAGTCTGTTTTTCCGTAATTCAACACCTGATCTCACTTGTATTGGAACGTGCAATGCACTAAGTCCAAGGCTGTCTCTAGAACAGGAGGAGAGGGGAGGAATAGCTACCCCCTTAAAGTAACGGTAAGCTCCTCACTGGACTCCTAAGCTGTTCGTAGCAGGATGGTCAAACCATTCAATCAAACAGAAATTCTATAGCTAGACAACTTCTAATAGCTCCGGGAACAAACCCACAACGTACGAATTTTGTGCTTGGCTACGGGAACCTTGTTCACTCACAGCTTGTGAAAGAAAGCAAAGCCAACAACGGATTCAGACTCTCCTCCTTTCTACACAACTTGGGTCAAAGTAGTTTCCACTGGCGTCGCTTCTTCCCCGAAAGAGCCATCTTATAGATAAGACGATGTGAAAGCAAGGGTTGTGCCCTATGTAGGTGTCAATCTGAGAAGGTGATTTGTTAACATCTACTAGCAGAAATGGAACTAGCTCTTTTCCACTGCCAGAAGGTTGGCAACTGCGGCATTATATACGCGTTTAGTTATGAGCACGAGTTGAGGAGCGATTAACAAAGCTAGCTCGTTACTTAGTTTGAGCTTGCCTGATCGATGAATAGTGTTGCAACGAAGCGAAAAGCTCCCGTGTGGAGATTGACATGATAGGGTTATAGACGAAGCTAGAGAACAACATCATTGTATACGCAATACCTAGTCTCTTCTTCCCTCGCCACTCCGTTGCCAAGCCCATCCAAGCTTCCCGCGAACAACCTTCCTTCCAGAGGAGATGTTGACAAACCAAACCAACCTTAGGGCAAATGAGTATATCTGCTCTTCTAAATGCGTCCGTTTCTTCCGTTTCGGATTGAACTTCGTGATAATGTTACAAATCAAGGCTGACCATCACGTCAAATTCACCCCTAGAGACTAGTATCCTACGGCCACTTAGACCTTCCTTTCATTAATTCATTCTGTGAAATTGATTCACTCTTCTTAACATTAACATTTATTTAATGTTAAATTAAAACTTAAAAATTATTTTTTAATGACGATTTTACCCTTTTCACTATTTGATCCAAATGAACAATGACGCCATTTTTTCACCAAACAATTTTTTTTCATCCTTAATTTGATTTCAGGCACACCTTATATATATATATATATATGGTGAAAATTGGATCTTGCTATAGATATCAAACTAACTTATCTAAAAACCTTAAAAATAACGACGACGACGTATTCAACTTTGCAGACTAACACGATGCTTCACTACCTTCAAAGGAGTTGAACTACTTGGCAAAATTGGAATCGCAAGTAAATGACGACATGAACGAATTTGCCATCGATATAGTTGCCAGCACAAAATTAATCGTGGTCTCCTTTCTCTCGACGGATTTGTTTTTGACCAACTAACCGGTGATGGTTGTGAAGTAGAGGAGGCAAGCGTTCAATCGGAATGGATAATAAACCTTAGAAATCGAACCATGTTTATCCTCCACCTTGTGATGATTGACCGTCACTTGAACGAATGGCTCAGATTCTAGGGCTCTGTGTTGTTGTTGAGGAGGAGGATGAGGAGAAACAAGACCTCTTTGAAAACGGGCGTGACCTGTTCTAGTCTGAACGAGCAAGGATATGAACTTCTTGAACTTGTTGACGGCGACCGCCCTGTAATCAGTGTCGCCGCCATTCATAGCCTCTACACAGTAACCTTGGTCGCCATGCTCGATCACACCAATGATCTTCAAAGTCTCAACCCTAATTTCTCACCAATTGCAACACCAAACCCAAATTAATCAGCATGGTCATTCCTTCTCTTAACACCCTCAAGCAATCCTCCATCTCTACCATCAAATCCTATATAGCTAGCTACGGTGGCAAAATCCTCTCTAAGTACCATGGCACCACACCCGCCTCCTCTCTAGGGATGGCAACTGGGGCGGTTTTCAGTGGGTGTACCATCCTCCGCCCTTACAATAGTTTAGAAACCCCCGCCTCGTCCCCGCCCAAAACCGCCTAAATGGGGGGACCTTTTCACCCCATTCCTACCCCAATTAATTTTTTTACCCTGCAGGCACCCGCCTCGCCCCGCTCCGTTTAGTTCCATAATTTCTATTCATTTTTTAATTTTTTCCTTTAAATACAATTATATAACTATTGAAAAAATCATAAAAAATAGGCAATTAATAATTTAACATAAAATTCAAGGGTATGAGCGTTCTTAGTTCGTAGGGCTTTGTTGTTCACTAGAATGGTTGAGAAAGTGAGTGAATGTGACTTAAGATTTCTAGAGCTAATTATATATATACTAATAAAATAAAGGTAATTTACTAATTTATCTACCTAAACTGAGTGGGGTGGGGTGGGGTGACCTCCCCCATTCCCGCCTCGAACCCGTGTGGGTTTTCATTAATAAAAATCATTCCCGCCCAAATAAACTAAACGGTCCCCCAAAACCGTTATAAACTGGGTGAGTGAAGCGAATAAATGTCCCCGCGGTGTAAATTGGCATCCCTACTCCTCTCCATCTCCTTTGCCAATCAGTCCCTCTTCTAATTCACACACGCACACACACACACACACACACACACACATATTGATAGTATGCATATAAGTTTACTTTGTTAGGGATATTTGTAACGTTGTTACAGATCACTTGGTCTGGTGATGGGTTTGTTTTAGAGAGAGAGAGAAAGGGGTGAGAATTTGAGAGAGAGAGAGAGAGGGGTGATGAAGAAGGCAAATGTATTTTTGTAATTTTTTAAAAAATAATTTTTAGTTTTAAATCTAACATTAAATAGTAAGGTTAATTTTGTCATTTCACAGTTCAGTTAACGAGTTGGGTATGGATATTCGGGCAATGTGATCATTTTTTAAAGTGTAAGGGGTTTTTTAAAATAGGTTGAAGGTTTATGATCAAAATTTGAAAAAAGTGGGGACTTTATGAAATTAACCCATATTATTATTATTATTGATATTGTTACTAGAGTAAAAATATATTCTTGGTATTTTACACTTCAGGTATTTTATAAATTTTATACGGAGTATTAAATTAATAAGTAAGGGTAAATAAATAATTTCGATTATCTGACTGTCGAAAATTGAT
>JAOTQH010246382.1:0-12261 GCA_025631255.1 Cornus kousa | reverse complement strand
TGGCAGACTTGTATTACATATAGGATTAGGGTTTATTATGTAGCTTATATATATATGTACAGTATAAGTCTGTAGAAAGGGTTATATTTGCGTGATTATTAAGAGGCAAAGAAAGTAAGAGAATAGAGAGGGAAAAGAGAAAAACAGAGATGGAATAGAGAGGGCTTGGCCAAGAATTCAAGGCTGAACCAAGGAAGGAGAAGGAGGGTCTGCTCGTGGGTTAAGACTGAGCAGCAGAGGGCTTCGAAAGCAACCCAAGGGTCGCTGGAAAAGTTAGGAAGAAGAAGATAAGGTTTTAATCGGCAAGCTCTTCTTCTAACTCTTACCCTTAGATTTCGTGTTCTATACATGGTTAGGACAATTCCAGGATTAATTGGACAGTAAATTGACTATGTATGCATGCTTAATCAGATTTAAAACAGTGTTTATGTGTATATATATGTATTTGCTTGATCTTGAATCTTTTTGCATGTGAACTTGATTAAACTTATGTTAATGATACATAATGACTTTATATAATTAATTGTGATTGTTTGGGACTTAGAATAGATGTTTAGGACCCTTAATGGAGGTAATCGGACTTATTAAAGGTTGCCAGAGATGGAGAAAAAGGGGTGCAGTAGGGTGAGAGTCGGCTCTATCCTTTTGATTTTTAGGTATGGCTGTTAGGGAGAAAGCTGACTCTGTTGTGTCGAGAGTCGACTCCCACTTGGAAGGAGCCGGCACCATGGTGGTGGGAGCCAGTTCCATTGTTGGGAACACTACAAAATTGTTTTAGGGCTCTATTTTTTATATCTGGGGTGTTCCAAGGTTTCTTAGGTCATAATGGGGGTTTTAAATGACTACAATGGCCATGATAAATTCCTAGAACGCATAATATACATTAATATGCTAAGGACTTAGACAATATGGAATTTTAAATAATTTATATATTGTTAATGGATGATTTAATTGCTTAAAATTATTCTAACAATTTGCAAAGTATGTTTATATGATTTTAATCATGTATAGGCAATATGATATGGTTATGTATTTATCTTATTTTTATTAAGCTTATTTTTGAATTAATTGATGTATTATTATATTTGTTGTATCAATTATTAGATTATGTGGATTAATGCACCATTGTCAGAATATGTGGGCATAAAGGATTGATTAACTAATAAGTTAAGTCCTACCTATTCGTGTCAGGCTACGGAACCAGTTGGATGACATGCCATTGCAAGAATATGGCTGATAGTTTACTTTTATGTTTTGGATATGATTGATTTTATATATTTATGGATATGTGCCACGATATGAGCTTAAGTCTCAGGATCAGTGGTTAGGGAGCGTATATTGCCTGGGATGCCCAGCTAGATATAGTGGAAAGTTGTGTGCCCTAGTAGATCATGGTACTCATGCTCACTATATGTACGTTTTGCATGTTACCTACTATTCAGGTTGAGGCCACCCTATAGTTTAGTGACAGTCCTTTAGTATGTATCTATATATATATGGACTATATAGTTATTGTCGAGTTGACTAAGATGTATACGTGTATTAGGTCTTTGTTTGGGACGTATTAGAGTAGAACTTGTTTGTGAGCCTAACCTATTATTATTTTTCAGGTGTTCATCAGTTCTAGACTTAAAGATTGTTCGTGCTAAGTAGAGACAGTTTATTCAATTTTCTGAGTCTACGTACGATTTCTACTTTATATTTCAGTCTTTGGATTTCTTTATTTTATTTCAGTTGGGATTATTAGGGGTCCATATTATGGTTTCCAAGTTGTAATCTAAATGGTTACTGGTATCATAGGATTTTGATTATTTAATGGATTATTATTGGAGGATTATTATTTAGGTTTCTTTTCAACTTTATTATTTATTCTTATTATTATTTTTTATATTATGTGTTCTTTAAATACTTTAATTGTTTGATATTTCTCTCATTTTTGGTGCACGGACTTGATCGACCCGTGTTCCGGAATCGAGGGGTATCACAGGTTAAATGCCATAAAAGGCATGTTCTACCCTCACTAGACACTAATTCATTTTTAGATGAGATGGCACTACTCGATCCAATAAGATGTGATTTATACAGTGGGAAAAATAGGTTTGGATAACTTTTTTGATGGAATTATCACTTGTTTCTTTATCTGGTTTTACTCAATTAAAATTACCGGTTAATTAACAATCACATAGAAAAATAATAAATAAGTAGTTAGAGTGGCACTGAATTTTAGCGAAGGAAACTAATTGGGAAATCTTAAAGATTTTTGCGTTGTCTTGAGTGAAATGATCCACTATATTTAAAGCATAGTACATCGAACTTTAACTAAGACTCGCACCCCTTCACTTTACTAAGACTCAACTTGCTGAACGACACTGGCTTTGCAACCTCCTATCCAATAGCTCATAACTTCAGGCTTACTTCTTGAACCTTGTAGAAGGGTTGTTGGTAGATCAACAACACTTCGCGAATGCATTGACCCCTTTAAAGTGTGAACGCTCCTCAAGTCAAATTATGATGTAGAAGGAATGAATTATGCTTTCTCTGGTCGATACTGAAGCCATCAACTCTGATCAGAATAAGAACAACACTAAAAATCACTCGTTTGTATAATATGTATGCTCTCTAAAAAATCTCATAAAATTGGCTCTCAAATAAAATCAGAATTTTGATGCAAAACCCGTAAAACCCTAAGTGAGAAAACATACATTTATAGACTTTTGAAAACATAATTGTACTTGAAAAATAAGTCAATTTTGTACATAATCAAAATAACAAAAAGTTTGTCTAAAAAGAAAAAGCCAAAACAAACTAGGAGTAAAAGTTCCATTTTGGTTTGTAGAGTGCAACCAGTTCCATGGGGTGGAACCGGTTTCACTTGGAAAACATGAAGTTATACTTAGAAAAATTTTCCCGTACACCTGATCACCAAAACATGCAAGTGTCCTCACACACTCACTCACCTTACTAATGTGTTGTTCTTATCATCAAGTAGTATATTGTGATACCCCTTGATTCTAGAGCGACGGGTGATCAAGTCCGAGCACAAATTTGAGAGATACCAAATAATTAATATTTAAACAAGCATTTGAATACAAGAAGAAAAATAAAAAATAATAGGTAAAGCTGAAAGAAACTAAAGAAAAAAGTAAATCCTTGAATTAAATAATAATTAATCCTCCAAAATAAATATCCAAACCTTCGAATATCATTACAACCCGGGAATCCATTAAGTGGACCCCTAATAATGTCTTAACTGAAACTAAAATAAAATCCAAAACTAAAACATGCAGAAGAGATTTACGTAGAGTCAGAAGAGTGAATAACTATCTCTGCTTGGTACGATCAAGCTCTAAGACTGGAATTGTCGAACACCTGAAAAATAATAGTGGTTCAGGCTCACGAACAAGTTCTACTCTACTACAATCCAAAAAGAGACCCGATACACGTTTACATCCTATTCAACCCAATAATATTTAATAATCTGTATATATATATAAATACACAGTAAAGGAACCTCACTAGGCTATAGGGTTGTCTCAGCCTGAATAGTACGCAACATGCAAAACACATATTTAGTAGGCATGAGTACCTGGACCTACCAGGGCACACGACTACACTATATCTAGCTACACATCCCTGGCAATATGCGTGCCCTAGCCACTGATCTTGAGACTCGAGCTCATATCATGGCATATAATAATATATATAAAATCCTTCTTGTCTAACCATAAAATAAAACTATAGTATGTTATCTAACTACGATGTTGACCTGACACAAATATAAGTAGGACTTAACACTTTAGTTAATTTATTCCCTTATACATTCAACTAGGTAGGACTTAATTGTTCCGTTAATTCATTCCTTTGAATGCCACCATCCCATACTAGTGCATTTAAACCACACAATGATGCAACTAAAAACAAATACATCACATATTCCAGAATAAACACGATAAAAATCATATGTATAATTATTAAGTTAAATTAAGTAATAAAACAGTTCTAAGTAGCATGCATTTAATTTACAATTTTAGAAATTAACATGCATCTCAAATAGGCTAATTAAATCTCCATAACATGATTAAACTATTGAAATCCAATTATGCGATTAAATTAGTTTAATGTCTATCCATTAACTTTTATGTTACTTGAATCTATACTTAGCATACTATTGAATATCATGCATTCAAGTAATTTATTGGGCTAATTTTAGACACACTGAAGTTATTAAAATAGCCCCAAACACGTCCTAAGCGAAAAACTCTAAAAATTTCTGCGCTGGGCAAATTGGTTAACATGTTTTTCCCAAAACATCGATTGGAAATCGTAGACATCGATGGGAAATCGTAGGTGTCGACTGATTCATGTAAACCGGTCAATGAAAAGTGTGCAGACGTTGACCGATTCATACAAACCGATCGACGTGAAACTGGGTTGTTCGTCTGCTCCGACTCTGGCGACTCCATCCTCCTGTGAAACTGGGTTGTTTGTCTGCTCCGACTCTGGCGACTCCATCCTCCTCCGTTAAGGGTCCTAAGGCTACTATATTAAGTTCAGAACAATCCTAAACATTATTTGAACCTCTTATGCATAATTTAAACAAGTTATAATCAAGAATCATGTAAGAAATTTTAAACCCAAGAGTTTATATAAACACAAAATACATACTGTAATTTATCAAATTTAGCATGCAGAGTAGTTCATTAATTTCAATTAATTATCCTGGAGTTATCATAGGTATGTATTAAACACAAGTCTAAGGGAAAGAGATAGAAGCAAAACTTGCCTCGAGATTTTGGTATGAAACCTTAACTCTTTTTTCTAGATTTTTTGGCAACTCTTGGCTGCTTTCAACTCCTTTGTTGCCCTTGATTCAACCCACGAACAGCACTCCTTCTTTCTCTCATTGGTTCGGCCTTAGTTTTTGGTCAATCCTTTCTTTCCTCCTGTCTCCGTTATCTCACAACTCTCTGCCTCCTTATTACGTGAATAAGGTTTTATGAAACCCGGCAGACATATAGTTATATATATATATACTGCATGAAGTAACCCTGATCCTTCTTATAATCCAATTATGCTAACTTAAGGAAAAAGAAAAGAAAAAAATAAAATAAACATAAATACCTATAAATTTATCTGCTATGTGATATATAAGTATATATATACAATTACTTATAAATATATATATATATATATATATAATTTGATAAAAAAATTATAATACAATATAATCTCCTTATATACATATGTACCCATATATATATATATATATATATGCATAACTTTTAATGGGTAATATCCGAACCCATTAAGCCTCATATCCATGTAGTCCATGCAACTCAATTGGATGGTTCATTCCTATTATCCAAAACCATTAAAATAAAATAGAACAAAGTAAAAACAACCATTTAAATCATTTAATTTTTATCAAAAAATTACAAGTAAGCACCTAACATACAAACAATTTAATACACATCATTTAGCACTCAATTTAATTTAAACAAATATTTCAACTAAATATGTAAACAATTAAATCAATTAAACAAGTAAACTATTAAATCAATTAAATAAGCAAACAATTAGCCATATAAACAATTAATCAAATAAATTGTAATTAAAATAATTAAATAAATACCGAGACTATCTTTTTAAATTTAGGGGTATTACATATATCAACATGTGGACACAATCAATCTTCAATTGCGCTTCAGATCTTGAGTATTGAAAATAAAACTGAAAACTTATAACTCAATCGGACTTGTTTTGACAACAAAATTTGTCAAAATACAAATTTATATCTCACAATCTCCACCCTAAAAACAATTTTAATCTACCCAAAGAAAAAAAAATTACAAATTTTTAAATAAATAAATCGGATTTGACAAACTTATCATCTTGTGATGCTTCATGAGGTAATGAATCCAATTTTTAGAAAATCAACCTATATTATGCACATATATGAAACACAAACACCATTGGAAGCTTATTAAAGATGTGATAGACAATTATTCCCCCTTACTATCAACCTATCATCTCCCACCCACCCCCTTTTGGAACAAATTGTCAAAGAAAAATTATAGAAATGGGAGCAACATAGTGAGCAAAAGATCATATCATATCATAAATGCTAAAATGAATTGTAAGCACATAGACAAATCATTAACTACCACATGGTGCAAGCAAGTATGCATGAACAAGTAAGCACACCATGGTAAAAAAAATCAAGTCTAGAGAAGAGATCCAAAATAATAACTACAGTCATAAAAATGTAGCAACTCAATAATCAATCATCAACCTTTATTCCTCTCTATCTCCCTCAAATGGAACCCTAGAGGTCAAGACATTATCAACAACCTTTGTATCATCCTCTAAAGCATCAGTCCCATCACTGTCAAGAACAACATCATCATCTATTTTAGCTTTCTCAGAAGGCTCGGGTGGCATAGGGATGTAAACATCATCCATAGAAGGAACATTAGATTGCTGATTTTGAAGGGTCTTGATCTCAGCCTGAAGTTTTTTAACTTAAGCTCTAAGCTCATTAACCTTATTAAAAATTGTTTTAACATCTTTGGCTAAAGAAGAAAACATGAGATTCCCATCATCCTTGCTAAAGTTACCTTTGAAAAAATATAACCTATCTTCAATGGAGATATAAGACTTGACTGCTGCTTCTTCAATTTCAGCCTTCTTAGAATTTTCCCGTGCAAATTTAGACTTATTTAAGGCATGAAGATCAAATGCACTGTTTATTTTCCTCATATAAACCCGAGGAGTAAGAACAATCCCGTTCCGTTTGTAAAACTCCATAATCACCATAGGGAATGGTACAACATAATTTTGTTTATTCTACGTATAGGAGATGAGAATAGTATGCACAATTGTCAGGATATGGTTACAATATGTTTCTATATGACTGTGCCATTGTCAGAATATAGTTACAGTATTTTTAGGCGTGATTATGCCATGGTCAGGATATGGCTAGATATTTATATTATTTTTATGTACCATGATACGAGCCTGAGGTCTCGTGATCAATGGTTAAGATGAAGGCGTATATTGCCAGTTGAGATAGGTAGCTGAACATAGGGATGTGTGTGCCCTAGTAGAAAGAGGATTCATGACCACCTCGTGTGCGCTTTACATGAGATACTCACTATCCGGTTAAGTCTGTCTTAGTTCAGTGAGAGTCTTTAGTGTGTATATTTATATTTATCGATTATGTAGATATTACATGAGTTAGTTAGGGATGTATCGTTCATCAGGTCTCTGTTTGGGTTGCAGCAGGAAGGACTTGTTCATGGGTTTTGACCCACATTTGTTATATTTTTCAAGTCCTCATTAGTAGTAAGATTAGAGGTTGCTCGTGCATGTAGCGACCCAAATCCATAGATTCGAATTGCTAGCCAGGTCCCAAACCCGACCCAAAGGCACTAAGGGCAAAATGGTCATGATGTACCTTCCCATATTCTAGGAGTCATAATGATGGCACACCAATCGTTTATAACCAAATCAGTTCATGAAAGAGTGATATCCTCGACTATGGGCTCACTTTAGGTCCCTAGGGTTGATAAGGGTAAAATGTTCATTTAATGTAAAAATGATGGAATGAGACCTACACCATTAGAAACAATCGATCGTTGAGTGAGTTGGAAGGATTTAATTAACTCTCAATAACAATTGGATCGTTGAGTGAGTTGGAGAGAGTTAATTATCCCCAATAGAAAGAACACAACTACACAAGAGTTTAAGATAAATTAATTGGTAATCATCATATTATGAAAGTATTTTGTAACTAATGAAGAAATTCAAAAGTGGTTTATAAATTGTTGGATGACAAGCTTTTTAAATTATTTTATCAAATACTTAAATATTATCAACTTTTATCTTTAAAAGAAAAAGGAGGTAGAGAAAGAAAAGAAGGATAATTTATCAACTTTTTATTGCTTGTAGTTTTCTCTTGAACACAAATGGCTAACCAAAATACAATATTTTTCTAACTTATCTTGTATAATCATTTAATTTGGATAGTGTACAATATATTTTGACAATATTTTATTTTGGCTCACAACTTTATGTTAGAGAAAGTTGTAACAATTTTAATAGCCATATGTGTACAATTTACAAGCAAGTTTAATCCTCAATTTAGAATTTATTTTAGAAAATTAGTTAAAATTATATCTTAATTTTTTTAAACAACTTACACAAAGAAAAAAATTGTTTATGAAGACAAAATTAAGCTATTTATCATTAATAGCACATTATATAGATGATGAAGGGACACTAAATTATATAGGAAATTCGTTTAAGATGGTTGGACCTCGTGTATGCTAGTTTTTATTAGAGATAAGAAAAAGAAAAAAAGAAAAAAGGGGTAAAGTTTTGTTTACCTTAATAACGTTACCTGTGTGCCCTTTCCCTTCCCAAACCATTGCAAGGATTAAAATAAAAATAAAAATAAATAAATAAATAAAATGTATTTTAAATGAATTATAGTCATATTAATAACATTGTAACCACACAAATTTCACATTGAGTTCCCATTTTCATTTAGGTAATTTTGGTATCAAATTTCAAAATTTGAATCGATCGCTTAAAATCGCAATAAAAGAAGAAGAATTCAAATCTCTATCTTCAGAGTCCTCAACCCCCTCCTCATTGTCTCTCTAAACTCTGAAACGCAATAGAAAGATATAGGTAGACAATGGTGAAATCAACACCACAAAACCCTAACTCACTTCATCCACCGGCAACTGCCAGCGGTCCTCCTCTGCCGTCCCAGGGGGGCGGCTTCTTACTATTGCCCTGGCGACCAAGAATAAGAGTCACTTCGGAGTTCGACATTGTGAGCTCCATCTTCTTGCACAAGATGTCGTGCAAGTTGTTTGAAGACTTTGCAAAGCTGAAGCTCTGTTTTCAGAACAATAAGAAGGGCGAGATCCTCCAGCCCCAAGTGGCCCTTACCTCCAAGCGCCTCTCGCTCCGCTACGGTCTCGAAGATAAGAACGCTTTTGTCCAACGGTGTCTGGATGTTGGACGCCGTTTGCAGATAAGAGCTGCTCATGATGTGATTGCCCTTCCCTACACTCTATTACTATATATATATATATATATATATATATATGTTCATGTATATATATATATATATATATATTCATGTTTGAGACATTGAATTCGAATTGCTTTATCGATTGGTCTACTTTGTGGTCTCTTTTTGTGAATTTTGTTTTTGTGAATTTTGTTAAAGGATGATGGCAACAGCCCGAATGAATTGATTTTAGCAAGCAATTTAAAATGTTAATATTAAATTCTACCTTTTTGTTTCTCCACCTGCACGTGATTCTTAACTTTATGGCACTGATAGAACTGAAAACTGGAAATTCCATCACACATTAGCCAACAATAAATTTAAGGTCTGAGAATTCTAACTTATGAGAATTCTACCGCCGCCCTGCAAAATTCATTCGACAAGGAAAGGTTTTATCTGTTTCTCGATGTGGTTTCTTTGTAATACTACACAATCTTTGTTCTAGATGTGATTGATGGGACTCTGCTTTTGGGGCTGACGGTTGCATATTTGAACCATTTATAACGATTTTTACAAAATCTTCAATCTTTCTACTTGATAAAGCTTTTTTTCCCCACAATGGATGAATTTTTGTACTTGATAATCCCTTCTAACTTTTCATGGAGTTTCAAACTTGCATAACCGTAGTTAGATTAACTTCATTCATGGCATCATTCACATTGATTTCTTCAAGGTACAACTTACAGAATGAAGTATCATGGTACAGCTGTTGCCTCTAAATAAATTTGAATCATATAATAGTAATTCTTTAATTAGAGTTATATCTAAACAATCTCTTACAATATCTTATTTCTTCTTTAGGCACAACAACGGGAGTTGTCAGTTGGTGCTGATATTGCTGGTCCAACCTATAAAATTGGATTGCCATCTGCATCTTTGGTGAGAATAATGATTTGCATATGGTGTAGAACAGGATTACACATTAACTTTTGAGGTAGTTGTGGGCCATTCATAGTGATGCCATTTTTTTTTTTTTCTTGGCTTGTCTACCTTGTGTTGTTGATAGCACACTTCAAGTTGCACCCTTTGCACTTATGTTTTGTAAAATTGTTTGCGTAGCTTTACTTCACCGCGTTAAGAACAATAGCATACTATGGTTCTGAAACCATTATTTTCCTTGCTGGTGCTTGCAGCCAAGAGCAAACTTTAAATTTCCTCTTGGTGAAGTGACATTGACAGAGAAAGAGGAGTACGAGGAAGCTGAGAGAATGCTGTCTATTAATGGGGTCCTTAAAGGTCATATTCCAAATGGGGTTTGTACTGCTTAATATGCTAATCAAAACTTGAAGCTGAGATACTGCTATAAGGTAGTATCTTTAGATATTTTCATCCAATGCATTTTCTATGATCGAGTTTCTCACTCTCATCCCTTCTTTTGATTTTCTTGTTGAAGAAGTAATTATTAGGTGTGACTCACACTTGATAGCTAAATTTTGTTATGAACATCTTGAATTTATTGCAGGATGAACAAATGGCCATTATTCCAAGCATTTCACTTCGACCTAATGGATTATTCTTTGCCTTTTTTAAGGTTGAGTTTGGTCCTTATGACAATTTGAGGTGAAACTTGTGTGTGTATGTATAAGTTCACCAACTTGCATAAATGTTGCGATATTGAAATCTCAAACTCCTATTTCTTTTTCTGCAAGCATCTCTTTTGAAGGGGCAGCAAAGTCAATAACCACCCTGGGATCACAATTTCGTGAGTTGTTGCAGGTTTGATCCAATTTGGTGAACCTTATTTTATTTTTTTGTAAGAATCGGCACACCTACTAATTCATCTCTTTGAATTATCTGAACCAATGAAACTATGTGAAACAGTCATACAATGCTACTGAGCTATGTACTTTATGGACTGTGATACATGCTTGTCTCTAATGCAGTGAGTTAAAGAACTGGGGATATTGCGTAAATTGACCATGCGAAAAGATGTCTGAATTGAAAATGGTATGTTTCAAGTTTAACATAGAACAAAAGGCTGAAGTAAATGGGCTATTAAGTAACTAAATCTTATTGCCAATTCATGTGCATATTAGATCAAATCATCCTATGCTAACCATCTAATGTATGCATGTTTTTGTTCTTCCTTTCTTTTTTTCTTTTTGGGAGGGCTTGGTCATAAATTTTTTATGGCTTTAAGTGAACAAAAATAAAGTACTCAAATATTACTTAGAAATGATAACATAAATAAGTTACTAAATTAAGCTATGTCAGCGATTATAGTAGTTGCATGTGGACATGAACTTAAATTAGGTTGTTTTGGTGTGAAATAATATTATTTATTTGTAAAGGTATATTGAACTGTTATTAATTGGTATTGCCTTGTCTCTTGCGAATCGATAATTGTAGGTGTTGTATAAGATTAAGTCCGAGTTTGTAATTACTTTTATAATTCTATTGCTAGCTACTGGTACAATTTTGATTCAAACTACTGGAGTACGGTGTACAAGCACACAGTTGGCAAAGACTTCAAATTCAAAGCTGGTTATAATTCAGAAGTGCGACTTGGTTGGGCATCTTTATGTGTAAGTGCTTTTATTGTTTTACAGATTAGTACTTTGCACTTAGTAAATACAGTTTTGATTTCATTCTTATAGTTGTTTCTTGTTTACTCCATTGCTCATTAGCTGTCTAAGTACATGGAGTTGGTTTTGAAGTGTCTGCTCAATGTTATGTAAATTATCTAATAATCAATCACTTGTGGTATCAAGCACGGAATACAAGGCTTATTTGATTGAGTGCAGGCTTTGCAGCCATCAGACGGCCATTACAATATGGTTTCATAACTAAAAGTACCATTCTAAGACTGTCAAGGTCTGTGATAGGTTTATTCAGCAGTTACCTTAATCATGAACCACCAAATTAAGAGTTCCAAATGCAGTGGGTAAAACTTTCCAAACCATCTTGACACTTCGTACATGACCTCTCCAAAGGGGACTTGTGGTTTCCTATTATATTTTGTAGTAATCATATCTAGTTTTTGCCCAAGTTTAATTCAACCTGATTGGAATTTTTTTTAGAGATTTTGTGATGCAGATGTGCTAGTATGAAATTAGTTAATATACCAGTTCTGGTCTCTCCACAGTAGGGTATTGGGGGGAGAGGACTCGAGATAAACCTAGCCTCTGGAATTTCACAAAGTGGCTGCTCTGACGCTCAACTAGAGTTAAAACGAT
>JAOTQH010246372.1:0-12263 GCA_025631255.1 Cornus kousa | reverse complement strand
ACAAACACCATTTTACACAAATTTGGACAAAAAAGTCATTTTACATGCCATGTATTTATAATCATTTATTTATTCAATTGAAGTGAGGGTATTATCGACATTTTACACCACTCAGGGACCTATTTGCACCAAATCGAAAGTATAGAGGGATTTTTTACCACACAGGGACTGATATGCACTATATCAATACTAGAGGGGGGTTTTCTGCACTTCACCCTACTATTAATTTAGTGGTAATGCAAACCACGCAAGGATACTATAAGTTCAAAAGCTGACTCTTAGGTAAATTGAATTAATATATACATATATATTCCATCTAACAACCTGCAATTCGACCATCAACGACCCACCATAAGGTTGTTACTTCTCTATGTCTCAACAACATTTGGTCTGTTGAGAGAGATCCATTGTTTTAATAACTATGAAAGGTCAGTAAAGATCCAGAGATCAGCAATATAATAAATAATATTTCAACTTTGATAAATCTACAGTGTAATTTCCAATGCCAACATTCCATTAGACCTCCATAGAATATTTGAAGAATATTCTTATTAGTTTAGCCATGTCTTCAAGCATCCCAAAGAGCTTTCAGATTCAGTTTGCATTCGAGTCTAAGCGACTTCAATGGACATTCTTTAACTTGGTGCACCTTGTGTGGTTAATTGAACTAAAATACATTTCTTCAAGCGGTTAATTGAACTGAACCAGCCTCCTCTGACCATTAAATTTCTCTTTGCTAAGAAGGCCTTAACAATCTTAGCTTGATTTTCTAAGAATCTGTCATAATCAACAAGTCACAGCCAAACATTTCATGACAATACAGCCAAAGTTCCATCATTTATACTAGTTCAAAATGCACAATCTTCTTCTTTTTTTACCAATGGACACTGGACTAGATGGTATAAGCACTCATGGCATAATATATACATATATATATAGCTGGTGTGTTTTCTTGAACTTCCGGAAAGTAAAAAATTCTTCTTCAAAAACTAAGATCATCATCATTCAAAACTATGATCATCTTCATTCGAAAACTATGATCTAGAGTAACATCAAAATAATATTGTCACTATGTATGACTAAGAAATCGTCATCAATGGAGGCATCAGCACAGGCACCACTACCACAGGAACAGAGCCAAGTATTCTACGTTAACTCGAAGTCCAATCTTCTAGTCCAGAGCATTGTTTATCACGTTGCATAAAAAAAAAAAAGTGAAAAGAGAGAAATAATACCGATTGCATAGAATGAGTTCATGGAAAGAACAGCAGCCGGGGCAGCCAAGAGAACCAAAGAAAAAGACGGTCCTCTTGAGGGTTCCCTTGTGACTCAATAAAATACTGTAATAGAACGTCTCAAAATCACCAGTGTTAATACATCTGTACAAACAATAACCCCATCCATAAGAACCAACACCCCCATTCAAATCAAACAACATAGCAAATTATAGACATTTACCCAAATTCAAGCTTAAGGGAAGTTCACCTTCAAATCCCGGTAAATATTTGATAATTTGTCCATTGAACACTGCTTGTACTGAAATTCTATGTAGATAGAAGAAATGTCTAAAAAGCCATATAATACGACTGCATGACTTTCTTGGAGGCTGCTTCTAATGGCTCTAGCCGATGAGTTTACACTTGGTGTGCTTATGTGTATATATTATATGCATGTATGTATATAATGATGGGATACTTGAAAAATGCGTGAGAATATAATGAAACCAACACCTTTGTTTTTTGAACTCCCAAGCGATTTATGTAAGAACTAAAGACTTTAAGCATACAATAGCTAGTCCTTGGATTGTTGACAATGCTCTATCCAAACAATTTGTTAGATGGAATTTAAACAAATCATCACATAACAACCAATCACCAACCAGAAAAGTTATAATATTAACAGAATGTGCATATACAACTCTAAACTAGAAATTCAAACAAAACAAGCATGAAGTGCATACAAGTCCAGTTGATTATATCATGAAAGCTGCAATGACCATGCCAAAGTTTTCGCACTCTCCGTAGGTCCAGTAGGAGCTCGAGAGCTGCTTAGTGGCCTTCCATCCCGAGGAGGAGGAGGATGATGATGAGGAAGGTTGAGTATTGATTTCCAATACCACAATATTGGTCCAGAATTTAAGTGGCATTGGCATGATTTGACCCATAAAACCAGCCACATTCCCTGTCCTAACAACACAGAACTTCTTGTCCCCCATATTAACCAAATAATGCTGCTTGCTGTGACTGAACTCATTGGGGTCAACAACATTAAGCAGTCTTCGCCTCTGCGAAAACCGGAAGCAATCTGTAACCTTGAAACCACACACATCAGTGCTGCCACTAGTTCCACGAACTGTACCATTAAATAAATCAATCCATCTATCACTCGGATTGCGAGGTCCTCGAGTTTTACCAATACATAAACCAATCCATCCATCATTTTCCGCATACAGAGCAGGGCCATGAAATGGCAATTCGACAGATTCATCCACCACAATCTCCCAAACATCCTCATCAATGATGTACATAACCACACCCCTGCTAGTCGTATCACTGTGTGAATAACACCGAAGCACAGACAAAACAACTTTGTTGCCAACAACAGAGTAAGCATCAATAGAAAAATCACACGGGTATTCTTGTAACAGCTCAGTTGAGAAAAAAGGGCAAGGACTAAGATCAGACCAAGATTCTGAATCAACATTGAAAGCCTCTATGGAAAGCCCAGTGAATTTTTCAAATCCAACAATATAATACTTACCAGCAACAGGTGGAGTTACAACAATGGTGTCGTCGCCCTTCCCGGTTCGCATCGGAGGTCCGATTCGGAGAGAACCGGTTAGGGTATCGTAGATGTGCATGTCTTTAGACCCGCCTTCGATTTGGGTTCTTCCATTGATCTTTTTCTTGTTGAGAAATGAGCCTCCGACCATGTAGATTTTGGGTCCGGAGGAGAAGAAGGCCATGCCATATGGGTATTCTAAAAAGTCCAGCTTGAGTACCGGCGCCGGAAGTTGTTGGTCGGGAGCTTGATTGCCGGTAAGTTCGAAGGCGTAGAATTCGTAGAGATATGGGGGTTGTCTGTACTGCAGAACAGTGTAGAGGAGCTTCTTCTCTCCCTCGATTGATGACGATGGCTGTGATTTCGTTGCAGGTTTGGCTGTCGACATTCTTACTCAGATGAGAGAGTAGAGATTTGGGTTTAGGGTTGGGGTTCTTCGACTGCGAGGCAGAGAGTGAGGAGGGTTATAGAGGACTGAGCGGGGAGAGATAGAGGAGGTTTTATGGGACAGAGACAGAGAGAGTACGGCCATTTGTTGCATCACTTTGTCCAGATACCTCGGGGACTCGTACCTTTACTTCCCCCTATTCCTCCCTAATGGACTATGCGCTGCCCGCCCTTATATTGCTCAACTAGTAAGAAGTGCCCTGTGGTCACTAGATCTGACCGTGGCAAACAGAACTCAGTTGACCCCTTTCTTTGTAGTGAATTCGACCACAACATCAGGCTTTCTTTCTCAAAAAGGAAGCAAGAAGAGTGAATGATCAGAGGACTGCACACCCCACGAAGCATGGGACATCATGGGTGTTGTGCCTAGGGGTAGGCATTTCCGGTGACCGACCCAAAAAATCTCGTGTTGGGGGTAGTATTTTAATTTTTGGATACAAAATTATATGATGTGTTTATTTTTGTAATTTTAATAGAATTTTTTTTATAAATTTTAAAAAATTTAAAGTATAAAATGAAAAATAAATAAAAATTACTAGGGCAAATTATAATTCTAGTGGGGCATCTTCATAAATTACCAAAATTTGAAGTATAAAATGCTATAAAAAAGAATCCAGTAAGGGCAAATTGTAATTTTAGGGGGGCATTTTTATAATTTTTTAAAAAAATAGGGTATAAAATGAAAATATTAAAAATCCAGGAGGGTCATCCGCCCCCGGTCCCCAGGGTCCGTCCCTAGGCATTTCATTACTCGGTCTAATTCGATCCGATATCGAATTGTTGGACTCACCGATGATGGATTCAACAATAATATGACTCTGTAATTAATGGAATATGGTCTCTGAAAAGAGAAACTATTTTTTTTTTTAAAAAAAAAAAACAGATAACTTCTATTATTTGTCAAAGGACACTCAAAATAAAGTTTGGCTACTTTGGGACAATGATACCCATGAAGTTTGATATATCGATCAAACACACCACAATAGTAATAAATTCCTTTAACTCTTATATTGACTAATTTAAATGTTGAAATGACATTTCTACCTTTATACCTATAACAATTTTTTTCCTTCTCCTCTCTATTTTCTTTTCCTCATCTCCAACACTAACACACACTGTCACAGGTATACACACATGACACATACTGTCACACAAATGATGCATTCATATTTATTTAATAAATAATACATTAATTACTTGATATTTTTTTTGGTTAATAAATCTAATTACTTTAATGTATTTCTTGAGTAGAATCAGGTTTTTACTTTTGACTATTTTATGGTTATTAAATTCTCCAAATAACTTGGTGGATTGATTTGATGATGCAAGTTGTTTTGAAATTTTCATCATTTTTATAGATGTAATTTTTCTGGGTTTGGTTTTAAATTTTCTAATGTTCATGTCCAATCCATCCTATCTATAGTGTTTGTCAAATTATGTAAGAACAGAAAAATTATATCTAAAAATATGAATTTTGGTTATTAGATGCATTAGGACATTTGTTACTCCGTATGATTTAGCCCTAGCAATATTTAAATACTCTACTTTCATTGTTTATGTGTGTGTGTGTGTGTGTGTGTGTGTGTGCATATGCCGTGTGTGTTGGTGTTGGTGTTGGTGTTGGTGTTGAGAGCTGAGGAAGAGAAAATAAAGAGGAGAAAAGAAAGAAATTGTTATGGGTATGAGGTTTAAAAGGTTATTTCAACATTTAAATTAATTAATATAAAAGTTAAAGGGTAAAAATGTCAATTTATTACCATTGGGTGTATTTGGTAGATATATCAAATTTCAGGGGGTGTCATTGTCCCAAAATAGTCAAACTTTCCTTTAAGTGTCATTTTGACAAACCGTAGAAGGTGTTACTGTACTTTACCCTTTTTTAAATGAATGATCATGACCTATGTATTAATTAATTATTATTTAAATATATGAATTAATGTTTGATAAATTAAAATTTTATTTATTGGGTCATGGTTAAAAAACAATAATATTGGATTATTTGAAAATTTCACAATCTACGAATTCGTTCTGATCCGTTATTTCTCAATTCATTGGAATCAGATCGAATTAGAATTGATGCCTAAACCGATTCAAACCGGTCGCATCCGTGACCACCCCTAATTGTGGTGGCATGCATAGGACAAGACCACATAAACACAATAAATATGTTCTAAGTTTCAAATTATATAGTTTATTCAATACTATATGTGCATAAAAATAATTTTGAGTAAAAATAATTTTATATATAATATATGATATTATTATATTTTAAAATATCTCTATTGTATTTGTGTTCAATTTTTGTTTTTTTTAATCCTTTATAAAATGACTCCATAATAGAATATTAATATTGGACTCCAAAGAAACTCATACCATTTATATAGTTCAATATCACATTATAATAAGAAGTAGAGTGACCACCAAGAATTGTAAGGTATTGATTTCTTCACCTTTTTAAGCCAAAAAAAAAATAAAAAATAAAAAAATTGGGAATTTAAGTTTTTATCGATGCAAACTAGGTGTGTAAGTTAAAAAAAATCAGACTTAATGAAAACGAATTTTACCTATTAAATAATCATTAGCCTAAAGTGGTGAACTAATTTACATATTCCACCTGTTTTTTCCCCTCATATTTCATATGGTTCGACGGCTATTTTGTCTATATGTTAAATGCTAATAATTTAAAGGGATTTTTTTTGTAATTTATTTATTTATCATTTTTATTTATTCCAATGTAAACTAATCTAAATGTGCAACTAATAAATAGTAGAGAGGGTTTTATTTTCTTCCCTTTTTTATTTTTTATTTATTTTAAATTTTAAAGGAGTTTTCAATAATTAATCCTTTTTATGAAAGGAAAAGTATTACACTTGTATGGCTTTATTCCATTCCTTATAAATCAGTTTCTTGTTGATTTGGTTCTAAACGTACCTCTCTTTCAACTGCGTGTTCTTTCGTGTAATACTCTCTTTCTCTCTCACACGCGCGCGCACGCACGCACACTTTGCTCATCCGCCATGTCTGCCGAATCAGCCTCGACAATCCCAAGGAGCCAGGTACGAGTTTGCTGCATCCAATTCGGTTTTCCTCTGTGTATATATGCGCGTAATAGTACTAATTGTTCCGTTATTACTGGTGGACTATAACCAGGTGGATCTACTTAACTTCGTCGACTGGACTGGAGTTGAATGCCTCAATCAGAGCACGAGTCACACCCTTCCCAACGCTCTCAAACAGGTGCATCATGTCACATAAGTAGGGTTTTTGTTATTGGTTCAATGCTATAACTATTTTAATTGTTCCTCTTGAAACTAAAGTTTTTTGTTTGTAAAGAAATTAGGGTTTTACTTAATTATTGAATTTGGGTTTTTCATATATAAGCTTGGTTTTGATTCATTTTCTCCCCCTTAAATAAGTCACATAGTCAGCTTTTCTTTGTAACAAAAGCTTCTCAGAGACCTAGAGTACTTTATTAATTAGGTTGAATGTTCTTATCAATGCTTTAGTTTTTATGTATTAAAAAATCCACATGATTCATGCTTTTGTATGACAAACTTCTAAGAAACATTTAATTTGACACTAATGGGTATTAATTTGAATGTTTTTATCAAATAAGCCATATATATATATATGCTTTTTGTGCAACAATAGTTACCCAGAAACAGTAAATTTGTCAATAATAGGGTTTTTATTTTATTTTATTAGAATGCTGTAAATAATTTGAACTTTACTAGTGAATAACCGACATTTTGTCATTCATTTAACCTTTGACTGGTATATTAATCTACCAATGTTTTATACGCCTGTCCTCAATGTAGTGATTGGTGCATTTTCTCTGAGAAAAATATTGCAAATCAATTTCTATATTTACACTTAAATTGGGATTTGTTGAACCCTAGTTTTTTTTTTTTTTTTTTAGACAGGGTAGTGAACATATAAAATACAGAAAACTACGATTTTATCATTTAGGTGATTTTTACAATTTTTATTTTGATTTTCTATCTATATTTCCTTTAACAATGCATGGACCTCCAAAGGCCACGTTGTAGATCATCAAGAATTGCTTCCGTTGCATAGGCCCTTTTTGACACCGACAACCACTCTTGTTTTCTATCAAATATACTATTGGGTCGGCAATAATACACCTCATCACCTTTGAAAGCTAGCCCTTATGGAGGCCTTGCCACAGTTGGGTGCTCTGCTTTAGTGTGATTGACGAAGGCTAGGCTAGGTTCGGTGGGAGTATCCATTACAAATGAAAGGAGTTTGGGGTCAGTGGTTGGCAGTTGGCACCACCACTATGCTCAAGGAATGCAAAATACCACCTAACATCACTGTGCTTCTGACTAATGACATAGTACTGCAGAATGTACTATACTTCTACTCTGACTAACACCATCCCCTCCACCAGCACTGAACTTGATTCAATTCTCCCATGGATCACTGCCACCGCCTTCTTTGCCCTTGCATTAGAAACTGAAAAGTACTATTGGAATGTAATTACATATGTTGATAAAGACGAATAGTTTTTGAGATGCAAAGCCATTGTTGTTTGTATTATAAGCTCATTACTTTTTTGCCTCATAACTGGTGACGATAATGGTAACCAAGTTCATTTGTTCAAGAATTTATATTGTAGTAGTCACATATCCACATGTTTATTTGTACATAATATTAAAGATATGTGAAATTCTGGAGCTTGTAACAACTACCTGTTTTTCTTGAGTGTCTTTCCTAAGCAAGTGGAATCGTTATTCTTTTCTAAAACTTAAGTTCCAGGTGAGCAAAATGAAGCAGTCTGGTCCCTGTGTAAGAACATCACATGAAGCAGGGGGAGGAAGGGAGGGGAATTAGAAAAAAAATTATACCAGCACTCCCTGACTTCAATTAAAATTTATTTCATGTTTTTGGAATAGAAAAAAGATTTTATGCAATGAGATTGGTGAGAATTTATCCAAGTTGTTTCGACAGTAATCTTAGTAGCAAAGCTTGTTCTACTAGTGTGCGTCACTTGTGTCAGATGCCAGCCCTTCTCAGACACGTTTTGATATGTGGTTCAATGGGTCTTAGACACGTCTATTGTTTAAGAATTGATTTTTTAATTATGGAATTTTGGTCAACACTTCTTGGACGATTTTGGATACATGTTAAACACATCTCATGCTAGGTTACAAGTTTTTTCAAGTTCTTGGAAGACAAAAGTCATTACCCTAACATTTTTTGAGTTCTAAGTGAGGTGCAACCGTGCATCTGAAGTTTGGCTTCTCTGGCAGCATGTTTGCTTTGTCTTTGAGATCCATTATGTTTTCTATATCTAGGGTCTGCTTTCCCCTTTTTGTCATAGGCTTTGTTTTTTGTTGTTGGATGGTTTATAATCTTGGCCTAGTTGAGTCTTAGAAGGAACTTCTCCCCTCCTGCTCCCCCAACAGAAAAAAGGAAATAAAAAATTAAATTAAAATTAAGAAACCTTAGAAAGCTTATGATGCTCCCTGTATTTTTTTCCTTTTATCCTGCGGGTAATGCGGAACTTATATTCCCTTGATCTTGTAATTGTTCTCTTTTCCTTTTATATTCTTTATTTACCAAAAAAATGGCTTCAAGGAAAGGGGAACATCAAATTTTGTCTTTCTTTTATTCTATATCTTCTTTGAAGGTTCATTTGCCTCCTTTTCATTTGTAATAGACTTTTATATTCTTGCATCTGAAAATAATAATTGCCCTTGTATAAGATTCACCCCCACACTACATTTTTTCTTTGTTTCTCATTTTGGGGGTTGTTTATAAGAGCTTATTTGATTTTTTTGCTATGAACCAGGGTTACAGAGAAGATGAGGGTTTGAATCTGGAGAGTGATGCGGATGAGCAGCTTTTGATATATATTCCTTTTCAACAAGTTATTAAGCTTCATTCTATTATCATCAAAGGACCTGAAGAGGAAGGTAACTATTAGTCTTCTCAAATCTGAATATCTTCTGTACGAAGCTTGTCAATGTATTGCCATTTACAGTTGAACTGCTTCAATATCAGCACTGAAGTAACTAATGATAAACTATATCATTTATGATTTATATGGTTATTTCCTATTTTTCCTCTGATTTTTCCTTTCCTTCTGTCCTTTGGCTCATTTATGTTTAAATGGAGGCGTTTTCTGACAGAAAACCCATGATTTAACACTCAACGGGTTAGTTTGTTAATCGACCGAGAGGAAGGAAGTCATTTTGGTTCTATCACTATTTTGTTGTGTTAAGAGCAGAATGTGTTCTTTCTTTTACTTATCAAAAAAAAAAAAAAAAAATCAGAATGTGTTCTTTAGTTAATGTTTGGGGAATTTAATAAATTCGGCTACCTAATGTAGTTGGGATTTAGACTATGTTGAGTTCCTTTGAAATTTATGCTTGGTAGGGTGGAGCCACATAGGATCTGGTGGATTCAGTTGATCTTACAAAAATTAAATCTAAAGGGGTCAATTCAACAATTTGATGAAATTGTAGGAATTGTCCGTCTTACGTTTCCTAACTGTATATAAACCCATTTTAACCATTTTTCAATGTCAATTAGGATATTTCTAGACCAACTTAATTATTAATTAATCACTCCATTTCCTATCATTTTAGGTCACTTACCTTCTCTAAATTGTGTGATTGATGGAGAGCGTAAAGCAAAATGTTAACGTGATATTTTGTGACACAGCTTCAACATTATGAACCTTCCGATGAATTGTGATAACACTATAGACAAAGATACAACCTTTGTTTCACATAATATGCCAAAAAATGGCACTTTGTCGTAACAAGTTTTTCTCGGTCATGGTCTTTTTCCAGTTCATTACGAATTCCCACTTACTAAGAAGCTCTATGTTGTGTTTTATTGGAGTGAAGGAAAGAGGAGGGACGGAGTAAGCTTCCCTTGTTTGGTAGAGCGGAGAGGAAGAGGGGAAGGATGGGAGAAGGGATGAAGCATGCCATCAGTCCCACCATGTTGCTTCCATCCAAAAATGGGAGGAAGAGGAGAAAAAATAAATATTTTTCGGATGAAATAAAAGGGCTATATCCCCCTCATTTAAGTGTTATGAAGCATGGACACGGACATGGGTACGATACGACACGGATACGGCGATACGGAAAATTTCAAAAAAACAGGACACGGACACGGCAATAAAATAATAATTTATATTATAATATATATATTTTTATTTTTACTCAATTTCTAATTTATATTTAATAAACATAAATTTTAGGCCCATTATTCTCTTGAAAAATAGAGGCCCAAATACCTTGAAAATATAAGCAAAAAAAAGGAGGTACATATTTCTATCTAAAAGTAGAATTATTATTCTTATAACCGGTTCTAAAAGATAAGATTGCAATCTCATCACTTCTCTCTTCCCTAGGGTTTTTATTACCTTTTTTTAAGCAGTTATCTTTAGGGAACGAGACGGCAGAGGGGAAGCATATGCTTCCAAATAGGAATTGATCACAAACATGCAACCTATTTTTGAAGCTTTTCATCGGCCAAAAGTCTGAAAATGCAAGTTCTCTCTTCTCCTGGAACCGACTTTCTCATCTCCTCCATCTCTCTCCCTCAATTTGTCTTTCTATGACTACACACAACCATATACATGTATATATCTCTTTATCTTCTTCTTCTTCTTCTTCTTCTTCTTTTTTTTTGACAAAAAGTCTGAACCCTGTGTTCTCTGTGTCGCCGGCGTGTCCTTCGCCTTGTCCGGCATGAAAAAAAGATAAAAAATAGGAAATCTCTATAGAGGTGTCAGACACTGGTACGACAGCCCATTCCCACGTGTCGTTGCTTCATATATATATATATATATATATATATATTTTGAAAGATAAAGGTAATTTTTTAGATAGAACATGAAATGTACATTGCAAGTTAGCCCAAGCTAACCAAATGAGAACCAACCCAAAGAGTTTCAGGCCCAAAGCCAAGGACAGCCCAAACTCCTAAATAGTAAACAAAGGGGACCGTTACAGGTCACAGCACTCTGCAGTGATCATGTAGATGGTGTCCACTCCACGCATCAATTCAGGTCAGGAGGTTTCGCCGGAGGACGGATAACTGAAGATGGAAGGTCCCATTCTTTGATAATACGCCTGGCATTTGACGATTCCGTGATTGTTGTAGACATGAGCTTCAGTCTAATCGTGTCCAGTGTTTGATGAAGCAGTGGGTTTTGGGACAGAGACTTCCTCTTGAAGATCCTTCTGTTGCGCTCCATCCATATACTGTAAACAAGTGCATACAGAGCTAGTTTTGCAATTGAGTTGCTGCAGAACCCTGAGTTGCATTGCCAGTGTTGAGATGCCCAATTGATTAGGTTTGGTCATGAGGATGGTTGGATGTGGAACCGACATCTTGCTTGAAGAAATGTCCACAAGGGTTTTGTGTAATCACATTTGAAGAACAGGTGGTTGTGAGTGGGAGTTACAAAGGGTGCATAGAGTGGCATTGATATGTGCAATGCACCTGCTTCATAGTTTAAATGTATTGACTTAAATAATTAGGGGTACAATGGTAAAATAATAGTGTCAGCTTTTTCCATCCTGTCCACTCAACCAAGCAAAGAATGTTTACCCTCGAATGAAGCACGGACACACCCAGATGGGGTGCCGCACCGGTGTCGGACACATGTCCGACATAGACACGCGTCTCGGAGGCTTGGACGTGTGTCCGACACTCCAGAAAGGTGTCCTCTTTTAATTTTTTTTTTTAATTTTTATTATTATTATTTTTTTCACGAGTCGTACATGCCAGAGCACACGCGGGGATACGCCGGAGGATATAGTCCTTCGATTTTTTTGGAAAAAAGAGAGTGATATATGCGCGCGTGTGTGTGTGTGTAAGGGAGGAGAGTTGGAAGAGAGAAAGAAACGGTAGCCATAAATGAAATTCAGAGTGAGGACTTAGGAGAGGGAACTCATGCTACCACTACCTCTCCTTTACCGTTAGATCTCCTTCCTGACTTTTCTGATCGATGCTCCATTGGAGGAAGTTGTTAGATCCAGGTGTGTGCG
>JAOTQH010246361.1:0-12263 GCA_025631255.1 Cornus kousa | reverse complement strand
TTGAATTATCATCCTCCCATGGAGCACGCATGGCTTGGGCTTTCTTTTTCTGTTCCTTTTCATTTTTGTATACATAACAATCCGATTTGAAGTACACCGATTTTCCACAATGAAAACAAGTAGGTGCTTCTCTTTTTCCTTGCTCACTTGTGGAACCACTTCTTTTGAGATTATTACTCTTTTGGTACTTCTTTATTTGAAGAATTTTTCCACGGATTTGGTGATGAGTGCAATTTCTTCTTCTTCTTCATTATCAAGAACTTTCTTAACTTTAACTTCTTTGGTAGTGGCTTAAAGAGCTAGATCTTTCTTATGAACTTCTTTGTTGTCATCTCCATCATTCATCTCTAGCTCATATGCCATCAAGGAACCAATAAGCTCATCAATAGGAAGTGTGTTGAGATTTTTAGCTTCCTGAATAGCAGTCTTCTTCGCTTTCCAATTCTTAGGCAAAGACCTAAGAATTTTTCTCACATTTTTGGATGATGTATATGACTTTCCAATAGCCTTCAAAGGATTGACAATGTTAGTAAATCGAGAATACATTTCACTAATTCTTTCTTTGTTGTTCATAGTAAATAATTAATATTTATCGACAAGCATGTTCATTTTAGATTCATTAACATGACTAGTGCCAACATATGTAATTTCAACTTTATCCCAAATCTCTTAGGCCATTTCACAATCCTAAACTCTATTGAATTCGTCTTTGCTTAGAGCACAATAGAGATTTGTGATAGCCGTGACATTACATTAAACAAGCCTACGCTCATTTTAAGTCCACTCATCATCGGTTTTTGGGACTCTTTGACCATCAACAACTTTGGTTGGAATATGATCACCTTGATCAGTGGACTTCCAAGCATCGATGTCAATACCTCTTAGGAATGCTCTCATTTTGATTTTCCAGTAGTTATAATCATTTCCATCAAACCAAGAAGGTCTATTATTAGATTGTCCTTCTTGATGAAAATTAGCCATGATCATTCTCTAAGATGTTTAGATCTTTAACTAGAGATTAGGCTCTGATACCAATTGTTAAACCCTAATTGACTCTACAGGGGGGTGAATAGAGTCAATGGCTAATTTTTTCAAATTTGCAACTTCAACAAGAAATTAACAATTATGCAATAATCAATTAGAGTAGATAATAATTCAAAGCATAAATGTAAAAGAGATAAGGATAAGAAAGTGCAAACAATGACACGAAGATTTTAGCGAGGTTTGGAAACTCCTACTCCTTGGCTCAAGATCCCTCTTGAAACTTCTCAATCCACTAGAGCTTCTCCTTAATGGTGGAGAGCACAAACCTTCACATGAAGCAAGCCCTTGCTTTTCTTTCTTGCTAGGAGAACACCCTTCTTCTAGGCTTCTTTTGGGTCACACCAACCCTTATAAGTTTGTAGCAAAGTATGTAAATAAAATACAAGATTGAATCTCTCTCAAGATAGATTTACAACTGTAAGCTCACAACTAGAGTATGTATATGAATGAAATGAAGCTCAAATCTCTAAGATGATATGAGGGAATGAATGATCGAGTAATAGCCTTGAATGCTCTAGAATAAAGCTCTTGAATACTCTTCAAATCGCTTTCAATAGGTGTATCTAATAACACAAGTTGCAACCCCTATTTATAGAAAGAGGAGGTCAATATAGTTGTTGGAGATGAGGTGTAAATAATCCAAGTTCGTAGGTTGCCGTTCGATTTGAAATTGACTATGTATCGGTCACCTGATAGAGTATCATTGGTCAGCCATAAGGCTTTTGTCAGCCACCTGATCCCTAATCATCGGTCGGCCAAAATGATGGTTAAAAGTCACTACTCTCGGCTTCTCATGAAACCTTCATGTCGGTGGGCTGATGAGTATTCTTCAGTCGGCTGATGTATATAAAATTTTTGTAAAACCCTTATTGGTCAGCTACACCTTCATGTTCGGTCAGCCAAAACTCCTTGAATGTGATCCTCCTTCTCTACTAGGTTTTCAAACAGATTTTGGATAGTATATAATACCATTTAAATCATTATCCTAGAAAGCGTAAGCTTTATGACATTTATGCATTATTTTAACATTTGAATCTATGGCACTCACCAAACCTATCTACCCCATTTGAATTTGCCAGTCTTGATTACTTTTTTTCTCCGTGTTTCACTTTTGAAGTTTGGAAGTGAATGACTTATTTTCTTTGGAGTGCATAGAATGTATCTTGCTTGGCTTTACCTCTCCTTGTTTTCCACTTCACGTTTAGACTTCAAATGACTAACCTGTTATATATTCTGAAGGCAAATGTTAGTCCTTAAAATATAATTAATGTTTTGTGATCGTCAAAATTAGTCTTGGGGTTAACAGAAAGTGTGGACCAACATACCTTCATCCTCCGAGTTACTTCAGAGGCCCTCAACATCATATCATTTCTAGGGATCTACATGGAAGAGCTAAGGATTCCCTCATTCAGAAAGAAGAAAGATCTCCCTAAGAATGTCCCTATCACTATTACTGGCTCTGAGGATCCTTCGGCCGACCAGGAGCCTACCCTGTCAAAGGGGAAAGGGAAGAGACCCTTGTTAGAGAGGGGTCTAGATCAGACATAAATGACATTCCCTTGGCATAAAGGGTTCGAATCTCTAGGGTGACCGATCCCAATACTCAGTGAGAGGTGTCCACTTCTAGTGGCGCAGCTGGAGGAATGGAGGGAGCTTCTTCTAACCCCTCAGCAATGATCCTATGGACTCCCAAGTTCATCCAAGCAAATAGGTCAATCGTTGCCCCCAATGATACCATGTTCAAACATGGTTCAACCGCTCTGTCTCACTACTCACATATGTGGACTCCAGAAGATGTGAGGGTTCAGACAGAGATTACCAAAAAAGGAATATTCTCCTGGTTCACTCTTTCTACCATAGAGGTATCGATATTTTTGACATGGACTTATCTTCTTTCATTCCCTTATCATTTTTCAATCAGTGTTGCTTACCCTGAACATAATAGTTTTCTTATGTTTGCTTACAGAATTTGTTTGGGATGGTTACTATATAAAGACATCTGGAGATTATAGATAAGAGGGTGCTCAACCTCTCCAAAGGGTTCAGGGCAGTGAATCTTGACCTGAAGATGGCTAACACCCACCTAGCAGGCATACAGAAGGAGTGGGATGAGCTTTAGGGCACTCTGAAAACCGAGCGAGCTACTCGGTTGGCCTTAGAGAAGAAGTCTTTGGATGACCGCATGGCCCTTCTGGGCGTAATGAGCAAGGTTGAAGATGGGATGAAGGCACTACACGCTCGTTTCTCACAGGTTGGGGCCCTTAGGTATGCTGAAGGATATAGGGATGGTTTCACAGACTGTTCTCCCCCTGAAGGGCAGAGGAGCTCTTATACCAGTCCAAATAACTATGATAGTGATTTGTGGATCGACCCTCCAGGCAACTATACCGACCCAATGCCTAATCCGGCCGAGCTCATCTTTAGGGAGTGAAAAGAGATCATGACCTCTGGGGTCATTCCTTCTGTCTCTACAGTTCAGTCTTTGAATATTACTCCTAGCCCTTCTGTCATCTCACCAGCCCATGCTATTGACAGTCAAGCTTGGGGTTCCTGAGGATATTATTCAGATTAACTCCCCATCCTGAGGGGATGAGGAGACGGATAATGTTCGGGATGATGCTGGAGTAGTCTAGGGGGACGAGAGGACATATTAGGATCTAGTGACCCTTAGTTGTTGCTTTATTTGACAATCGGCTCTTAATTACCACCTGTACATTTCCTTTTACGAATTTTTGTAAGTATTTGTCATTCAGTTAGAATGCCCCTATGTTGAATAAATAATTTTGTATAAGTGTTTGGCACTAGGCTATAATGCCATTTGCCACTCACATTAACAAATTTGTACAAGTTCTTGGCCTTCGACTCAAAATGCCACTTGCCACTTACTTGGCTAAGCTTTTGGTGTTCAGCTATAATGCCACTTGCCATTAACTTATTTTCAAATTTCACAAGTTCTTCGCATTCTGCTCATAATGCCACTTGTCACTGACTTGGTTAAGTTCTTAGCGTTTGGCTTAGAATGCCACTAACTTAATTAAGTTCTTGGCATTCGGCTAGAATGTCACTTGCCACTGACTTATATGTATTCATACAAGTTTTTGATGCTCAGCTCTTAGTGCCACTTGCCACTTACTTGGTTAAGTTCTTGGCGTTCCGCTCATAATGCCACTTGCCACTGACTTGGCTAAGCTCTTGGTGTGCCACTTGCCACTAACTTGGCTAAGCTCTTAGTGTTCTGCTATAATGCCACTTGCCACTGACTTATTTGCAAATTTCATGAGTTTTTGGCATTCGGCTCATAATGCCACTTTCCACTGACTCGGTTAAGTTCTTGGCGCTCGGTTTAGAATGCCACTTGCCACTTGCCACTTGCCACTAATTTGATTGAGTTCTATGATCAAGTACCCTTCTCCTAAAAGCTTTTCACTTTATAAATTTTTGCTGCTTAATATACTCATTCACATAAAAAGAAATGATTCTAATGCAAACTTAATTGACAATGATCGTTCTATTGATAATACCTCTTCAAAAATGTGGCATTTCATGGCTTAGCAACCTGCCTCTTGGCTAAGGTTTCTAATATGTATGCCCCCTTTCCTACGACCTCTATAATTCTATATGGTCTTTCCCATGGCGGCATCATCTTCTTGGTGATGCCTACTACTCTTTTCAATACTAGATCTCTAGGAAAAAAACTTTTATGTTTTTCTTTTTTATTGCGACAATTCATGAGCATCTGTTGGTATGATGCGAGCCTGACCACTGCTGCATCTCTTTTTTCTTCTAGGAGGTCGAGGTTAAGCTCTAACATTCTGTCATTCTGCTCTTGGTTCCATGCCAGGCTACGAATGGTTGGTACTATGTGCTAGACTAGTATCACTGCCTCTATGCCATATGCCATAGCGAATGGACTTTCACCGGTTGGTTGTCTTGGGGTCATTCGATAAGCCCACATAACCTTCGGGAGCTCCTTAAGCCAGTTTCCTTTCTCCTTTTCCAACTTTTTCTTTATGCAACAGAAGATTGTCCTGTTTGTGATTTTAGCTTGTCCATTTCCTTGTGGATGGCCAACTGCTTCTAGCTTCTGGTTGATCCCATGTTCTTCTATTAAGCTCTTTACATACTGATTGTCTAAATTGGTACTGTTATCCATAACGATTGGCCTTGGAATTCCAAAGTGACAAATGATGTTCCAAATGAAACGTCTCACCTGTGTGTAGGTTACACTAGGATATGGCTCTTCCTTTACCCATTTGGTAAAGTAGTCCACTGTGAGCAGAACGCATTAGTTTTATGATCTTGCCTTCGGTAGAGAAGCAACCACATCCATCCCCCATTGTGCAAAAGGCCATAAGTTAGCCATTACGTGCAGGTCTTCAGGTGGTTAGTGAATTAGTGGTCTGTATCTTGGCACTTGTCACATCTTCTGGAGTAGTCTTCTACATCTCTTGATATGTGTCGCCAGAAGTAGCCATGGGTCATTGCCTTGTGTGCTAGAGATCTTCCCCCCGTATGGTTGTCACACACTCCCTCATGAATGGTTCATACGATCTGTCTTGCTTTTAAAGGGGTCACACACTTTAAGTAGGGGCCTAAAAAAGACATCTGTACAGTTGGTTATGAATGATTTCATACTTTGTTGCAATTTATCAGATCTTCCTTGCCTCGTCCTTCGATTCGGCCAATTCTCTATTCCTTATAAAGGACATGATGGGATCTATCCAGCTCAGTTCATATAGTATTGCGCATACATGAAGACATTCAGGGTCGAATGGTTCCTCATAGATCGACGGTTGAGACAACACATCAATGGGAACTACCCTTACCAGTGATTCTCCCAAACTGGATGCACTATAGGCTAGCCGGTTGGCGTCCTCATTTTCTTCTCTTGGAAGTTGTGCAAACTTGACTAGATCAAACCCCTTTACATCTTGTTTTACTGCAGAATGGTGTACCTCCATTATGTTATCCTTTATACCATACTCTCCAATTACTTGTCTTATGATTAGCTATGAATCACTGAAAGAGCTAAGACTCTTAACCTTTAACTTCTTAGTGAGCCTCAAGCAGCTAGCAGGGCCTCGTATTCTGTTTCGTTATTAGTTGCTTCAAACTTTAGTCTGATTGCCAGCAAAGGTTTGTGCCTTCAGGGGTCTACAACTTGATCCCCATGGCTTCCCCCAACTGATTGGATGAACCATTGATGAAAAGCTTCCATGGTACATCCCCTAGGATTTCTTCCCTATCTTTTGTGTCACATTCTAAAAAAAAATCAACTATTGTCTGCCCTTTATGGCCGTTCGGGGTTCATAGGTGATATCAAATGAACTCAACTTAATCACCCATTTGGTCACTCATCTTAACAGATCTGGCTTGTGAAGAATGATCCTTATGGGATAGGTCGTGAGGACAATAATGGGATGGGATTCAAAATAGTGTTAAAGCTTCTTTTAGCATGCACTAATGCTAAGATCACTCGTTCAGCCTTCAAATACCTTTTTTCGGGATCAGTCATCTTTTTGCTAACATAGAACATGGGATATTGCCTTCGTTCCTTTTCTCGAACCAGGGCAGCACTGGTTACTACATTCGACACTCCAAGATATAGATAAAGTTTCTTATTCAGCTTCGGGGCAGAGAGGATTAGTGGGCTTTGTATGTTCTCCTTTAGTCTAGTTAGGGCTTGTCGATGTTCATCACCTTTAAGCCTGTCGTCTGTAGCCCCTTATCGTATTGAATAACGGCTTACAATGATCTAACAATCTTGAGATGAACATGCTTAGTGCAGCTATCCTTCCAGTGAGGGCTTAGACTTCAGTTAATGGTTCTTGGCTCTTCATTCTTTACCAAGGCTTTAGCCTGAGCCGGGCTTACCTCAATTCCTTGGCTATTGACAACATGACCCAAGAACTATCCAGAACCCACTCAGAACGAGCATTTGGATGGGTTGAGTCTCATGCCACGCTTCCGTAGCATCTCGAACACATTCTACAAGTGTGCAAGGTGATCCCCCTTCATCCTGCACTTCACAACCATGTAATCAATGTATACCTCTATAGTTTTTCCCATTTAACTTTTGAAAATCCTACTAACTAGCCTTTAGTAAATGGCTCCCGCATTCTTCAGCTCAAAGGGCATCACTTTGTAGCTGTAGGTCCCTTATTCTATCACAAAGGATATCTTCTCTTCATCATCCGGATGCAATGGGATCTGGTTATAGCCAGAGTAGGTGTCTAGAAAAGTTAGGTGTTCGTATCCAGTGGTTGCGTCTACCATCTGATCAATCTATGGCAAGAGAAAATTGTCCTTAGGGCAAGCCTTGTTTAAGTTGGTAAAATTGATTCAGACTCTCCATTTCTCGTTCTTCTTCTAGACGAGTACCACATTTGAGAGCCAAGAAAAGTACTGAACCTCTCTGATAAAGCCTACCTCCAGCAATCTGTCTATCTTATCAGCTATGATTTTATTTCGATCTGGCGCAAACCTCATTTGCCTCTGTCTAACGGGGTTTGAAGCTTAGATTGACATTGAGGGAATGATATGATAGAGAAAGACAGACTCTTGGCATGTCTAAATGAATCTAACCAAACACGTCTATGTTCTTGGTTAAAAGCTCGATTAAAAGTCATTTTTCCTCCATGATAAGTTTTGACCCTATCCTTGTTATTCTCTCAGGCATCAAAAGATCGATCTACACATCCTCTAACAGTTCCTCGGTAAGGACCATCGGCTCTACCTCCTGCCTAACTCCCTTGGGTGGAGGTTCTTGTAATTGCTATTTCAGACATCCAGGACGGACGACCTCCTTGCCTTTCTCGATGACTTTAAGAGTTATGATATAGCATTCCTTCGCAGCCATCTGATCACCATGTGTCAATCACTTCATTTCCATCTGGACTCAAACACCTCATAACTTAGTGCAAGGTGGATGGGACTCCTTGGACTCGTTGAATCCACCTTCTTCCTATCAAGAGGTTATAGGAAGGGTGGACATCCACTATAACAAAGCTTTCTATCAAGTTCCTTTTCGCAACATAGAAAGGAAACTCGACCACTCCAATGGGCTCTACTCGCTTTCCATCAAACCCTAGTAGGGGATTTCCTGTGGGCCTAACCTGCTTTAGGTTTATCATTAACTACTTGAATGCCACCTTTGTCATGATGTTTGCGCTACTACCCAGGTCAACAAGAACTTTTCGGACCAAACAGTTTGACACCAACAAGCTTATCATCAGTGGATCCTCATGTGGAGTCTGAATTCTTAAAAGGTCAGCCTTGTAGAACCTGATTTGAGCTGAGTTGCCCTCCTGGCATACTGCATTGACACTGTCTATCATGTGGGATTGACAGAGACGTATCTGACGTAACTTTTCTGACTCATCTGTTGCCTCCAGCCTGCCATGGATAGCATTTATAATTCGGACCAACTAAGCATCTTGGTAATTTGGCCTCTGGTTCCTCTTCACTTGCTCAACTAGATGATTCTGCTCTTTTACTTAGCCTTAGGCATAGGTGGCAAACTCTCCTCTTGTAATCAACATCTCGACCTACCTCCTTAAGTTCCTGCACTCGTTTGTCAGGTGCCCGAAGTTGCTATGGAATGTGCAATACTTAGATTGGTCTTTTCTTAAGCGGTTGCCTAATCGGTTGGGGTTGATAGAACATCACCTTATTCTCTTGGTTCAGACGTGCCAAGGTAACCTTGAGTGGGGTAACCATTTCTTCTTCTCATGGCCTTTTCTTTGCTATCCAGGGGGACTACATGTGATAGTGCTACTGGTCTCTGAGTTGTCATCTTTGCCTTGGATCAGCCTTCTACTGCGACCATTATTATTTTCGTTGTGTTGATAGCTTTATCTTCCTCAACCGTACAAAGCCTAATGCCCTAGTATTCAATTTATCTATAGTCTTTGGTGTTTGCACTACTAGGCTCATATGGAATGGAGTCCCTCGGATCATGGTGAGCTTAAACGCCTGCACTGCTGAAGAAAGGTGGCACTCGATCACCATGCTTTTCTTGAGGTTGAAACATTGAGAAAAGCCTCAAAGCGCTCTCCCTCATACTACCACATGGTGAATAGGCATGATATGTCTTTATCCAATCGCTTGTTACCGAAGTATTGGCCTATGAACTGGTCGAAAAGAGTTTGGAAACTCCTAACTGAACCCTTTAGCAAGTGTTTGAACCAATTAAATGCAGGGCTGGTGAGGCTCATCGGGAAGACTTTACACATCAAGGCGTCATCTTCTGTGTCCAAGGCCATTTTCAAGTGAATGTGGTAGACATACTCGATTGAATCTTTCGTCCCGTCAAATAAAGTGAATACCGGCATGGAAAACTTCTTTGGCTTTAGTGCATTCAGGATCTCGTCTGTAAACGATGAGTCGTCCATCCGGGCCGATGTAGAAAGGGCCTCATTGTCCATTGGAGGTGCCTTCTGCCTGGTCTGCTTCTTTTTGGTGTTTCTTCGGTCCTGGGTGATTATTGTTAACTGATGCATAGTGTCGAATGACTTATCTGCAATTGATTCCTTCTGCCATAAAGGGACGGTTTCATTAGGCTCAATCTCATCCTCTTGCCTGGGTCCTTCATGATGTGGATCCATATGAATAGATCTTTCTCTCTCCACCTAAAAATTGATATTCGGTGGCACCACCCTCTCGTCTGCTGGTGGTGGTCATGGAATCGATGGAATATCTCCTCGTTCCAACCCAACCATGAGCTTTGTGTTTTCTCACCTTAGGGTTTCAATTATACCCATCAACTCGTCATACCTTGCTTGTTGCTCGTCCTCCTGTTGATGGGTTTCTGAATGGAGTTGTGTCATCTAGTACTAGAAATCAACCGGATTTATTCCTTATTTCCCACATTCAGCGCCAGATGAAGGGTTTGAAAATGCTCTCTATATTCAGAAAGAAAACTCATACACTTCACACAAAAATTCCATTGCTTTCTCTATCTAAATTCATTTTATAAAAGTGTATATTTGCCCTAACACCTCTCTCAACAATCTCAAACTTGGGCTGATATTAAATGGCCTTTATATTCGAGCCATCGTAGATATCAGTTCGCTTTGTAATGCTGAAGAGACTGGGCCTGAGAATGGCGGATTCAAACCTTAGGCTTGGCGGGTCATCCTTTAAAGCAGATCAACAACCCAACAAGGCTCTGGGCTAAGTGGACTAGCCATAAAGAAGTCCGGTCCACTTTCCGCCCCTTCACAATCATATGCAAAAAATAAAATAAAATTCAAATAAAGTTTAAAGTGATTCTGGATTTTAGTGAGAAAACCAATTGGAAAACCTCAAGGTTTTGTATGTTATCCCAAGCGTAAAAAGATCCACTATGTATGAAGCAAAGAACACCGAACTTTGACTCAAACTCAAATCCCTTCGCTCTACCAAGACTCAGTTTGCTAAATCTCTCTGACTTTACGACTTCCCATCCAATAGCACTTGACTTTAGACCTATGCCTCGAACCCTATTAAAAGATCGTTGGTAGATCAACAACACTCTGCAAGTGTCTTGATCCCTTCAAAGGATGATATGGAATCCTTCTTATTAAATAAGAATTTGAAGTAAAAGATATAAATCTGTTTTCTCTGATCGTTGTAGACGCAATATTTAATAGACTTGGGCATGATCAGGATTTGAATAACACCCTAAATTCACTCATGTGTATATAGTGTGTATGCTCTTTAAAATCTCACAAAAAGGCTTTTAAAGGAAATAAGAAGTTTAATGCAAAAAGCGACACAAACTTAGATAAGAAAACATGTTTATATAGAATTTAAAAAACCTAGATATATTTGGAAAAGCAGTTAAATTCGTGCATAGGTGTTTTGGAAAGAATTCTATACCAAATAGGAAGTTTAAACAGATCAAGAAACTAAGTTACCAAACTGTCTAAAGACCTTAAACCGGTTCAGGTTGGTTGAATCGATTCAAGTTGGCCAGTATTGAAAAATTTGAAGTATTGAATCTTGAACCGATTTAGCTGTATGGAACCGGTTTAAGTTGGTCAGACTTAAACTAAATGTTAACACTTAAAAAATTTTGCAATTTTAAAAAACAATTCTTGTATGCAAGTGTCCTAACCTTCTAACTTAACTTCCTAAAGTGTTGTTCTTACCTTTTCGTAGTCTCCTAGCTATTGAACCTAAACAACTCTTCAATTCCGCAATCGATCTTGATCTTGAATTTTAAACTTAGTTTGACACCAAAATTAGCCAATTACAAAATATATATCTCACAATCTCCCCTTTTGGCAATTTTGTGACAAAACCCTAAAAACAAATTAATGTAATATACCTAAGCAGAAAAAAGCAAATTACAATTTGTCAAAGAAATAAAACAGAATTTTTCTTTCTCATGATCATTACTTGATTGAATGTTCACCTGATTATTTACACAATGATAAAGCAAAACTACCAGTGAAAGTGTAATATATAGAGAGAAGAAGAAGAAAAATATTTAAACTCAAACTCCCACTGAATTGTAAACTCCCCCCTAAATAAAACACCTTTCTCCCCCCTTTTTGGTACAAATTGACAAAGATAAAGATGAAGAAAGATTAGTGCATTAAGATTTCAGATTAATGACTATGTTACTCTAACAACTAAAACATTATGCATATGTCTATATAAACATGTAAACACATATCATGAGCAAAAATAAAATCCAAAAGACAGCTGATAATCAACATAGATGATCAATAATCAGGATTATCCCCATCAAACAGAATAGTAGTGGTCATCACATCATCACCATCATCATCATCATCATTCCCATCTTCCTCGTCATCATCCTCATCTCTCACTAATGTCTCTGGTGGTGCAGGTCTGTAAATATATAACCACCTGACTATTTTGTCTGAAGCATCTTCACTTATACCCTTCAATCTCATATCTCATCTATGACCCTTTCAAACAACGCATTCTGATTCTGAAAAAAAATTGGAAGAAAATTGTAATGACCCGATTTTTCAAGGGTATTGTTTTTTCCATTGTCTTTTTCCTTTTCGGTTTGGTTTCTCTTGGTTTAGTGTCATCTTAAGTACTCTGGACTGACTTTTGAGATTCTTTTCGGTGGATTGACAACTTCCTTTGAGGACCGAGTCGTTTTCACATTTTTCGTTTTTCGACACTATTCACTATTTCGTCCTTTTCCCTATTTCGTCTTTTCCCCGTTTGGCACTTTGTTGCGTAACCACACTCCT
>JAOTQH010246350.1:0-12263 GCA_025631255.1 Cornus kousa | reverse complement strand
GGGTCTGGGTAAGGACCCGATTAGCAATCCGGACCCTCGGGTTTGGGTCGTGACATTTATGCAACTATAACTCTATTTTTATAAGGAAAATGGTTGATCCTCTTAATTTGCGAGTAAATGCGCGTAAAACTAGACCTCTGTGTTTCACCAATTTAGGTTACAAAAGAAAAAGGCAGGGGAATTTTATGGGCTTGGAACCATATAGAACTTACACATACAGCATACATTTATGGTAGTGTGTGTGTGTGTGTGTGTGTGTGTGTGTGTGTAATATACACTTTTCTTCTCATTCGAATAATATACTACCACTGAATCAAGTACAATCTAACAAAGGATACAACTACAATTACATAATACACACATTGAACCATCTTACAACAATTGTACAACTAAAGGGCAATGAAGGATTTCTTTGAATAACAAGTCAAACTTCCATATGGTAAATATTGGTCTCCTCCAAGTTCTTCCTAAAAGCACCAATCATAACAAATTAAACATCAATGTAATATCCAAACACACTCAATAGAACTATTGGCAACGATTACAACATCAAGTAAATTTGAACAGATAATAATAGTAAGTAGACTAAAGACTGCAACTATAAAGCTAAACAACAGTTTAAAAGTAAACTCATTCAAGTTTTGAGAAGTTGCTAATGGTGCTCCTTTCTGTTGGTTGCCGCCAACTTTCCAATCGCATTATGCCACCAAATTTGAGTGCCTCGGCCCTCAAATCTGCAATTGTAGTGGTGAGGGAGCCCAATATCCCGTGTCAGGTCATATTGGTGTTCGTCATCTGTCAGTAGCCAATGCCATTTCTGAAATGTTGCTCTACGAGTGGGGATGGAGAAGAGCAAACCTAGTTGTAACGTTGCAATTCGTTGTAGCAGCTATTCACTTAATCTGCAGGCAAAACATCGAAGTAGATAGATTCATGTACGCAGTATATACTGGCCGAATAAAAATTGGTAGTCTAAGAAATACTCCATGCACAGTATCAATAATCATAAGCTCCTTTTTCTTTCCTTTGTTTTCATTTCTTTTTTCTTCCTGGTGTGGTTCGAGAATTGTAGTGGTTGTGGCTGTTTAACATAAAAACAAAGTAGCACACTTCAAAGTTTTTGAAAAACATTGAATTTTAGGAAGAGAGGAAACATTTAACTGTGGAGCTCAACGGTAAAAGGCTCGTGCTCTAGCTTCCAGTTAGCAGATGCTATTTTAAATACTGTGTTGCATTTCTCCTGGGATGGATTGAATGATGGATCTAAAGTTTCAAAATTTTGCACAATTTCTATGTGATGTATTGCAAACTTATATTGCAACTTAGTTAAAATAATTAATATCTCATATTATATATCAAGTTATTTAGTGCATGCATATACTAAAGAAAATAGGATCACTAAATTGTTAAGTTTCCGCAACACTAGAGCTTGCATAATTGATAATACCATCATACGCCATGACTCAGTGAGAGTTTTAAGTTTTAACCATACCAGTATACCCAAAAACGTATTGGTATGTTTAACAGAAACTAAACATAGCAGTGGTGACAAAGTACCCACAGCAGACTATCGTGTAAAATCTCCAGAATGGCAATACTTACCGGCTATCATGTAAAAGCTCAATGTGTGTCTGTAAGAAGAACAGTAAAAAAAGGTCCATTATTGGGGCATTTCCTTAAAGAAGCATCCCATGGAAGTTCCGAAAGGATTTCTCTGGAAATTGAAGAATCATTTGGTTGAAATTGAAGGAAAAACCTGACACAAGCAGGAACAAAAATGTAGAGATAACAAACTCCAAATACTAAGAAAAACTGTTTCAACTTCCGACGAATAACAGTAGTTTACATCAATTAAAAGTAACAAACGGTAAAAACTTCTCTATATTTAACAGGAGAGGAGGGGGAACCTGAAATATGTTTCTTTTCATAGCTGGACTGCAGTGAAAATCAGAGGTCAGCAGTTGTCCCCTCCAGTGAATAGCAGCAGTAGAGGTATGGAAAGTCATCTTCTCAGGAGGAGAAGTCTTCTAGGATAACATGCCAAAATCGCCTTAACTTATTGACAAATATCTCTTGCATGTGACAAGATTCAATTTCTAAAAACACGATGTCAGTCACATAAGATGGATTCTTACCAACTTCAGTTGCCATTTTCAGAACGAAGATGAGAATGACCCACACAAATAGCAGCATAAAAAGTGAACATTGCACCAACAGAAAGCAAGATCATCAATAGTTGTCGATGTATATGCAGAACAATTAGATAGACAAACTATATTAAACAAGACAGCCTAGAAAAAGCTAATTTTGTTCGGCAGGAAGGGTTTGACCAATGCTGCACTGAATTTGATGTGTCAGGAACAAATGTGTCTGTCTAAAGTCCAGATGTTGGAAGACAGGAACATGCTCTCCCTGCAGTATCATCACCGCAGTAGAGTTTAACCACCAAGTTCGGGATGGATTGGTGTGGTTCCTCTACGCCTAGGACACCAGAATATCGAACTGCATATATATATATATATCTGAATTGCATGATACAATGATGCATGAGTGATACAATGATGCATGAGTGAAGAAAATTTTACTTAGTATTTTGCTTATTTTGAAATAACGATGAACCATAGGACAAGATTAAGAAAGGCTTAAGGTAACATCTAGTCATTCAAAATTGTATTTTTCCACCTCTGCTGGACATAATAGTTGGGTAGCGTTCAGCAGTAGGTGCATCTAATATGTATCAGAGACATAATACCCATGAACACCAAAAGGTTTTAGTACGAAAGTCACCCAATTGGGGCTGTTTATTTATTTATTTTTTTAAAAAACCTAGCAAGCTAGGGAGAGGGGGACTTGAACACCGACAAACCTGCTCGGAGAGCTGGGCACTCTACCAACTAGGCCACTCGGTAATGCCCACCCAAGTGGGGCTTTGGCAACCCACTTTCTCGAAAAAAAAGGCTTGTTCATGTTATTTTCTTGTAACACTGAATTTTAAGTTTCTTTAGACTTCAAAAAATGTTAAAATTGTATCACCTATCTAGCTCTTAAATATCACCAATTTTCACCTTGATTCATTGTTTTGAAGAGACCTTAACTTCAAATTTTATTAGAATCATATCTTCCCCAGTAACCTATCACGTCACTATTAAAATTTTGGGTAGCATAGGAGAGAATCAACATAAGAATATGCAGATATAGTATACACTTAATCATACAAAAGAAAAAAGAAAATTAAGAAGACTGAATTATATATTTCAACCTGAAAACGAGTAACTGAAGAACAACAATAATGAACTATCAAGTTACACTACAAACAGTAAAGGCAGAGCATTGAACATGATAAAATATAAATTTTTCCCACAAACATGACAAATATAGGAACTTAAATATCTACTGATAATAATCCCATCGAATACAATTACAATTGTCCTGGACAATTTCTCATATTTCTAAGCGTTGCACGATAACCTCATTAGATATGTCCCTAAATATGTCTTTTTCTATATCTACAACCAAGTTATCCTTCATCCATTGATCTCCCAACCGATTGGGTAATTCATTCTTTACAATATTCATAGCAGAAAATGCCCTCTCCACAGAGGCAGATGCCACTGGTAAGATCAACGCCAACGTCACAAGCAAATACACCAACGAATATACTCTGTCTTTCTTTGTCTCAACCATTCTTTTTGCAAGAGCAGCAATCCCTTTCAATCCTTCAAAACTAGTACTAGAACGTACATCAAGAATATAATTCTCAAGTTGATCATCAAGTTTCATAAGCTTCACTGCACAAAATTCTTTTGGATAAAATTGAGCAAGGCGAATTAATTTTTGCTTGTCAAAAGAAATGAATGCATCGTCTGGACATAGACATGCCACACAGAGAAGTAACTCAATATTTGCCTCAGTAAAACGAGTATTTAACTCTTGAAGTAGCATATCTATGACTTTATAAAACACCTCATCACGATAGTGATGCAAGTTTGTATGAGGTTTACACCATAGTCGTCCTGGAGTTAAGAACATATCGTCCATATTTGGAACATCAATCTCATGTCTCTCACAAAAGGAAGAAACTTCATCAAGTAAAGAATCCCATCCATCCTCCCTTATCATTTGCAATCTTTGCTTACTTACTTTGACTAAGGACATGGCGTTCAAAATGTCTTGATCTTTCCTTTGCAATGCCTTTGATAATTCATCCGTAGTTCCCAACACAATTCTCATCAAATGTAGACTAAGTAGAAAACTAAAATTTTGCATCATATTCAGCAGATTATATGCTTCATATCTCTCTTCAGAATATGATCCATCCACTTCAACAATCTCAAGAGCACCGATTATAGATGAGAACATCGCAATCAAGCTATTTATGGTACCATAGTTTGAGCCCCAACATGAAAGTTCACATTTGTTAATTGCTTCAATAACTTCAGCAACTTGTTTCTCTCGAAAGATATCACGATGTTTACAAGGGGCTCCAAGTACATTCATCACATTACCAACCAACTTGAAAAGAGGGTAATGGATATGCTGCTTTGCCAAAGCCACAAGAGCTAACTGAAGCTCGTAGGCAAAACAATGAGTAGAAAAAGCAAATTCATTCTCCTTATGAATAAGCATCTTGAGACTGTTGAACTCACCTTCCATATTAGCAACACCATCATAAGCTTGCCCACGCAGTCTAGAAATGCTCAATCCATATCTAGAAAATAACTCATCAATCAATGTCTTAAGCGAAAGAGCAGTTTTATCTATAACATGTACAATGCCAATAAAACGCTCAATGATATGCCCATCCTTGTTCACGTAACGTAGCACAACAGCCATATGCTCCTCCGTCGATATGTCATAAGAATCACCAATTAAAATAGACAAAAACGAATATCCAATATCTTTCATAATAAGATTAACCGTCTCCGTTGCAGCTACATTAGTAATGTCTTTTTGAAGCTCAAGTAGATTTTCCGGAGCACTACTCAATACAACGGCTTTAATATTCTCATTGTGAGCAGCAAGAAATTGCAAAAGTGGAAGAAAGTTCTTTTGAATGCTTGAATCCTCAAATTCATTAATGTCACAAAATGCAAGTCCTTGCTTTACAACAAATCGTACACAATCAATTGATGCATTCAAAAGAGTTAGATATTCACATCGATCTTGGCCTGGCTGCTTGGAAATAATTGATTGATTGTGTCTACTGTTCTTTGAACTACCATCAATTCTCTCTGCAGGGGTTGTCAACTCCAATTTCATTTTCTCCATAACTGTTTCAAAATTGGTTGTATATAATCAAAATTAACTTAAAACACGCTAAGAGAAAAAAGAACTTGGTAACATGTCATATCTAAAATTCAAAATAATATCTGAGATGACCTAACTCATTCCAAAACAGACATTAAACCATATTTAATAAAATTGACAGCAGGTCAGCCAAAAAAATAGGAGTTTACCATTCAAATAGCATGTTGCAATTTCAAATTTTCATTAAAGTAAAATTCACAAACATAAAATATAGACATTCAGCTCATAAATTTCAGTAATAAATTTGAAGAATGAGAAAAGAGAGGGAAAAAAAAAGGGTACTGACAGACATCATAGATGAGTACAAGCAGGGAGCAGGGTTGAGTTATTATAATCCTATACACTGAGTGCAACAAGAAAATGACAGAAAAAAATAAAAAGTGAAGAAAAATGAGAGAACTTCCAAGGGAATCAAAGAAATTTGAAGGAGAAAAGAGTTAAAAAAAAAAAAAAAAAAAAAAACTATAGAGATTTTTTCGATAGTGGAATATAGGGTTTTCATTCTGAAGAAGAGGAGAATGAAGAGAAATAGGAGGAAGAGAGAGAAAATGTACCAATGTAGTCGCCGGTCGCCGACGAGGACTCCTCGGAGTACTAATCAGCTGGTTCGTGACTTCCGTCGAAGGCATACACTACGCGAAGCGACGAAGAGAGAAATGAGAACACTGATATGCGTTATTCTGGTGAATTTACATATTAGGGTTTTGTTGTTCTCAAAAATTCACAAGACCTAATGGGGGGCTGATATTACAAAACCTATCAAATCCATTGTAGTAAGAATAATGACTCAGTACTTCAGCCCAATGGACTGCAGGCCACGATCTTCTGTATTTACAAATTAGCCCATCTTCTTTCATACTTTTACCCTAATAAGTCATACAACCCTTCCCAATAAGTGTCGCTCTTACGTTCCGAGCACTCCACCTCACACATTCCGCACACCCTCTAGTTTAAATTCTCATTGTTTATGACTTAATTCTACGGTTCTCACGCCCTCACTCTCGAATTTGCTCCCGTTCTCGCTTTATGTGACTTATGTTATATCACTCTCAAGTCTCAGCTCTACCATTTAAAAAAAATAAAAAATTGAATAAGTAAATCAAATATGTTCACAGGGTTATTCTTTGGTTTAGATTGCTTGATATTGTATCATATACGCGTCAGATATTGATATTTTTTTAGATACTCATAAATACGTTATTTATATTTCTTAAACATATTCATAATTTTAAAATATATTTTAACTTTAAAACACATTTTAAAAAAGTTTTGAACTTTGAAATGTGATTTTTTCAGCACCATTAACATAGTATAAGGGTTGAGAAAATTTTAAAAGTTTTTAGTTGGTAAATTATGATCTTGTTTTAGTGATTTGAAACGAACTACTAATCTCTTAAGTTTACTATTAATGATAGATTCATAATATTACAAAAAATTGATATAAAAATAATTTTTAAAAAATAAAAATATATTTATTATTATTATTATTATATCTTGTTGTACTCATATCTTTTTTTATTTATTTTTTCTATATTGCCATGTCCGTATCGTATTTGCACTTCGTATCCGTATCCGTGTTTTTTAGCCTGAGACATTTAATATTTAACCAATGAGAATGTTGTTGAATGAAAAAAATCAATCAAGGGTTAGTTTGGTGGTAATTGCAAGCCTTCAAAACTAGAAGGTGTGAGGTTCAAGTCCAAGACAATAGGACATGTGACTCTGTGAGTGTGTGAATTTCTTCTGGGATTTTCTTTTTTTAAAAAAAATTTGCTGGAGTTTAGGGAATCAAATCCGGATAATGGCAATATTGAGACTTGTGAGTGTGCTCTAGTAAAACAACACCTCTGTTTTCACCAACAATTACAGAATACCCACATTGAATCATTGTTGTATAAGATTCATAAAAAATCACAAGAGTAGTACTGAAACGATTTGTGCAAGTCTGTCTTAATGCATTTGTTTTTTCTTAGCAATTGTACAACTAAAAGGTCAAATGAAGAATTTATTGAATAACAATCAGACTTCCATATGGTAAATATCCAAACACACTCAAAAGGACCATAGGGCAAAGATCAGAACAGCAATTAAAATTTAGAAAGATACTAGTGGACTAAAAGGGCACCAACAACTACTACTATGCTGCCAGTTACATAAGTTCAAAAGGAAGTGGAAAAAAAATAAATAAATAAATAAATAAATTCCAAACTTCGAAGGCCAAATTCCTGTTCTGAACACTTGCATCATCTGCTCTAGTCAAATTTCGAATGCCAAACTTCGAAGCTGCTAATGGTGTTCCTTTCTGTTGCTTGCCACCAGCTTTCCAATGGCATTATGCCAACAAATTTGAGTGCCTAGGCCCTCAAGTCTGCAATCGTCATGAAAGGGAGCCCAATATCCAGTGTCAGGTCATATTGGTGTTCGTCCTCTCTCTGTAGCCAATGCCAATTCTGAAATGTTGCTGTACAAGTGAGGTAGGAGAAGAGAATAACTAGAGTTGTACGTTGCAATTTGTTGTAGCGGCTATTCACTTAATCTGCAGGCACAAGTAGCTAGATTAATATATGCATAGTATATACTGTCCAAATTAAAATTGGTAGTTTAAGAAGTACTCCAAGCACAATATCAATAATCATAACCTCCTTTTCTTTCCTTTGTTTTCTTTTTCTTTTTTCTTCCTGGTGTGGGTTGGGAATTGCAGTGGTTGTGTCTGTTTAACCTAAAAACAAAGTAGTACATTGCACAGTTTTCTACTAAAGAAAAACATTGAATGTTAGAAAGAGAGGAAACATTTAACTGTGGACCTCACCGGTAAAAGGCTCGTGCTTCCAGCAGATGTTATTTTTCATTTTATTCAATGTATGTTAATCTCTTGATGTAAGCTTTGGTACATGATTATTTGATGTTATTACCGTGTTGAATTTCTCCCAGATGGATTGAATATGGACCTAAAGTTTCAAATTTTTGCACAATTTATATGTGATGTATTGCAAACTAATATTTCAACTTAAAATAATTAATTTCTCTTATTATATATCAAGTTATTTAGTGCATGCACATACTAAAGATAATAGGATCACTAGACAGTTAAGTTTCTGCAACACTAGAGCTTGCATTATTTGATAATACCATCATTCACCGAGACTCTGGGAATTTTAACCATAAAATACCCAAAAGCGATGGTATAGAAGGTACAATAAATACTAAGGTTTAGAAGAAACCAAACATAGCTGTGGTGACGAAGTACCCACAGGAGGCTATCATGTAAAATCACCACAATGGCTATACTTTACGTCTATCTCAATTCCTAGCGCTCAATATGTGTCTGTAAGAAGAACAAGCAAAAAGTTCCATTATTGGGGCATTTCCTTAAAGAAGCATATCCTATGGAAGTACCAAATGGATTTCTCTGGAAATTTAAGAATCATTTGGTTGAAGGTGCATGAAAAAACTGACACAGGTAAGAACAAATTTTTTTATAGTAAACTGTAGAGATAACGAATTCCAAATACTAAGAAATACTCTGTTTCAACTTCTGACATATATCAGTAGCTTATATCAATTAAAAGGAACAAATACTAAAAACTTCTCTATATTTAAGAGGAGAGGAGGGGTACCTGAAATATGTTTCTTTCCATAGCCGGCCCCTCCAGCGAATAGCAGCAGTAGAGGGATTAGACGACAATGCTGCAAGGTCAACTTCTCAAGAGTTGTCTTCTAGGGTAACATACCAAAATCGCCTTAACTTATTGTGCATTCAACTTCTAAAAAACAGTCAGTCATATTCGACGGATTCTTACCAACTTCAGTTGCCATTTTCAGAACAAAGATATGAATGACAAAACAAAAATAGCATAAAAAGTGAACATTGCACCATTAGAAAGCAAGATGATCAAGAGTTGTCAATGTCTATGTAGAGCAATTAGAAAGACAACTATATTAAACAAGACAACCTAGAAAAGCTAAATTTATTCAGCGGGAAGGGTTTGGCATATGCTGCACTGAATTAGACATGTCAGGAACAAATATCTGTGCCTAAAGTCTAGATGCTGGAAGACAGGAATATGCTCTCTTCACTCACGTCTAATATTTGCTAATAAAAACATTGGGGTTTTGGCAATACACTTTTAAAAAAAGGTTTTATTAAGAAATGTTCATACAACAAAAGGTCTTATCAAGAAATTCACCCAAGTGGGGTTTTGGTAACACACTCTTCTTCATGTTATTTTCTTATAACACTGAATTTTAATTTTGTTTAGAATTCAAAATGCTAAAATTGTATCACCTATCTAGCTCTTAAATATCACCAATTTTCACCTTGTTTCATTGTTATCAAGAGACCGTTAACTTCAAAATTTATTAGAATCATATCTTCCCCCTGTAAATAGTGATGTTATGCAACATAATATGCAAAACAATAATCAGAAATTATATGTTATATATTGCAACCTGAAAACGAGCAACTGAAGAACAACAACAATGAACTGTCAAGTTACACTACAAACAGTAAATGAAAGAGCATTGAACATGATAAAATATATCTTTTCCAACTAACATGACAAATATAGGAACTTAAATATCTATTAATAATAATTCCATAGAATACAATTACAATTGTGCTCGACAAATTCTCATATTTCTAAGCGTTGCATGATAACCTCATTAGATATGTTCCTAAATATGTCTTTCTCTATATCTACAACCAAGTTATCATTCATTCATTGATCTCCCAACCGATTGGGCAATTGACTCTTCACAAAATTCAAAGCAGAAAATGCCCTATCCACAATAGCAGATGCCACTGGTAAGATCAACACCAACGTAACAAGCAAATACACCTTCGTATATACCTTGTCTAGTCTTGTCTCAACCATTCTTTTTGCAAGAGCAGCGATCCCTTCCAATCCTTCAAAGCTACTACTAGAGCGCACATAAAGAATATAATTCTCAAGTTGAGCATCAAGTTTCATGAGCCTCCTTGCAGAAAATTCTTTTGGATAAAATTGAGCAAGGCGAATTAATTTTTTCTTGTCAAAAGCAATGAAGGCATCATCTGGACATAGGCATGCCACACAAAGAAGTAACTCAATATTTGAGTCAGTGAAATGACTATTTAACTCTTGAAGTTGCATATCTATGACCTTATAGAACAACTCATCACGATAATGATGCAAGTTTGTCTCTTCTGGAGCTTTACGATGCAGTCGTCCTCGAGTTATGAACATATCATCCATGTTTGGAACATCAATTTCATGTGTCTCACAAAAGGAAGAAACTTGATCAAGTAAAGAATCCCATCCCTCCTCCCTCATCATTTGCAATCGTTGCTTACTTACTTTGACTAAGGACATGGAGTTTAGTATATCTTGATCTCTCCTTTGTAATGCCTTTGATAATTAATTTGTAATTCCTAACACGATTCTCATCAAATGTAAATTAATTACAAAGCTAAAAGTTTGCATCGATTCCAGCAGATCATTTGCTTCATATCTCCCACTAGAATATGATCCATCCTCTTCAATAATAGCAAGAGCACCGATTACAGATGAGAACATCACACTCAATCTAATTAAAGTGCCATAGTTTGAGCCCCAACATGAAATTTCGCATTCGTCAAGTGTTTCAACAACTTCAGCAACTTGTTTCTCTCGAAGGATATCACGATGTTTACATGGGGCTTCAAGTACATTCATCACACTACCAACCAATGTGAAAAAAGAGGAACCGATTTGATTTTTTGCCATAGCCACAAGAGCTAATTGAAGCTCGTAGTCAAAACAATGAACAAAAAAGGCAAATTCATTCTCCTTTAAAATAAGCATTTTGAGACTGTTGAACTCGCATTGCATATTAGTAACTCCGTCATAACCTTGCCCACGCAGTCTAGAAATTCTCAATCCATGTCTAGAAAATAACTCATCTACCAATGTCTTAAGTGAGAGAGCAGTTATATCTCTAACATGAAGAATGCCAATAAAACGCTCAATGATATTCCCATCCTTGTTCACATAACGTAGCACAACAGCAATATGCTCCTCCATCGATATATCATAAGAATCACCAATTAATATTGAAAAAAATGCATCTCCAATATCTTTGATGATAAGATTAACCGTCTCCGTTGCAGCGACATTAGTAATGTCTTTTTGAAGCTCAAGTAGATTTTCTGGAGCATTACTTAATACAGCGGATTTAACATTCTCATTGTAATCAGCAAGTAATCGCAAAAATGGAAGAAAGTCCTTTTGAATGCTCGATTCCTCAAATTCACTAATGACACAAAATGCAAGTCCTTGCTTTACAACAAACCGGACGCTATCAATTGATGCATTCAAAATAGTTAGATATTCGCATCGATCTTGGCCTGACTGCTTGGAAATAATTGATTGATTGTGCCGAGTTCGCTTTGAACTACCATCATTTCTCTCTGCAGGAGGTGTCAACTCCAATTTCCTTTTCTCCATAACTGTTTCAAATTTGGTTGCAAAATCAAACTAACTTAAAAACTCAAATAAAGAACTTATGAACATGCTATACCTCAAATTCAAAATAACATCTAAGATGACCTATTTCATTCCAGAACATAGATTAAACCGTATTTAATAAAATTGACAGCATGTACTTAGTCAAACAAAACAAACAAAAATAGGAGTGTAGTAATCAAATAGCATGTTGCAATTTCAAAATTGCAGTAAAGAAAAATTCACAAACATAAAATGTAAACATTTAGCTCATGAAGTTGCGGTAACAAATTTCAAGAAGAAAAAAATAATAATAAGAAAAGAGAAAAAAGAGGTACTTTCAAGGGAATCAAAGAAATTTGGAGTATAAGAAGAGTAAAAAAAGAAAAGAAGAAAGAAATAGAGGGGTTTTAGAATGGTGGAATTCTAGGGTTTTCATTTTGAAAAAGATGAGAAGAAGAAAGATAAACAGGAGGTAGAGAAAATGTACCTATG
>JAOTQH010246339.1:0-12264 GCA_025631255.1 Cornus kousa | reverse complement strand
AGAGTGTGCTTGGATGAAAAATAGGGAAAAGAAAATTAGATGAGGTAAAGGCAAAAAAAATTAGAAGACCTTTTAAAATAAAAATTACTAATGAGGAAAAATAAATTATCGAGGAGGAATAGTGTTGACTCGGGTTTGAAATGAGACATGTTTGATCTGGGATTTGATCTGAAGTCAGGAAAAAAATATATATATTTGACTCTCATTCAAACCAAAGACTTAAACCTAAACTACTTTGGTGGTAAAAGTGAATTCTTATTAGGGATGACTTTCCCAGTATTTTCCTCTTTAGCAATGAATAAACTTATTCAAAGGGGTATGGATTATATTTAGTTATTTTCCAACCAATAAATTAAAAGTGACATAAGGCATGAAGTAGGATCGCATAAGAAGTGACATAAAGCATGAAATAGATTTGCACCAAAAGTGACACCAACTCCAAAATACATGGCTTAATTCTAAAATTAAATGTACCGTTTTTTTTTTTTTATTAATATTTTAAAATTATTCTTTTATATTAACTTGAGTTATTTGATAGGCTCATTACAAAGTATTTTTTTTTTTTTTTTTTTAATGAGGATAAATTTAAAAATTTACTGTTTATCAATATTGTAGAAAATAATTAAAAGTTTAATACCATAAAAATTGAATTTCTAAAAAATTTCAACGTGGGATAGAGGGTTAAGAAATTATTAAGTGGTCCTCAATCATTTGACACGTAGTGCATCAGTTCAGTCCACAATGTTGTTGATTTTTTTTTTTTTTTGAAATATATTAACATATTTTTGTTTGGTTACTTTTAAAATTTTGAATTGAATTAGTCTATTAAGTAAGGGTGGCAATTTGTGCTCGCAGGTCATAATCGTATCGTGTCGACTTGAGGGTATTCTACTAAATAGCTCAATCCGAACATAACCGGTTTAATATTCGTGTCATGAACCTTCAACACTAAACCGATCTATTTATTAAACGGGTTACACGAACCTGTTTAATGACCTATTTACTAAAATAAAAAATTACTATATTATTTAAATTATTAATAATACTCAATCAAATAATAAATACTAAAAAAATCTAAATTTCCATCCAACCAAATTACTAAATAATCTCTAGTCTATAAACGAGTAAATTATAAGAAACACGTTTAGATAGTTATTTAGAAACTTAAATATAAATTTGTTTATGGCATGCATAGTTAAACCGGTATAAACGAGTTACACAGGTTGAACAACCTCAACCCAAACACAACTAGATTAACTAAATGGAGGGGCTCGGCCTTGGCCCCAGTTTTGTTTTTAGCCGTTCTCCTCCGTCCGGATTCTGAATCATATGATTTTTTAGTCTAATTTCGTTAATTTTTCGCTGTCTATTCAATGGTGTAATCGGTAACACCCATAACTTTTTTAAAAATTATTATTTTACCCCTACGACTAAAATTATGTGTTTTTAAAATATCACTTTCGCATTTTGTTTTCTTTTTAAACTACGCGACTTCATGGAAAGTCACTCTTGCATTCTTGGGATGCCGTTTATCTCTAGGAACCTTGTTTTCTTTATTTTTGCTTTCGCATTCCAGATTCGTTATCGGGTCAACTTTCGGGTCACATTGACATATTTGGATTTGTGAAAAGTCGGATCGTCTCATGTACCCATTTATGATCCGAAACCATTTAAGATCAACCCAAACCTATTTAATTTGTGTCACCCCTAATCAAATGTCAATGAACGAGGGCATCAAATAATTTATCGTAATTTATTAGCTGTGCGTAACTTTCTAACCACCGAACTACTTACCTTTCTTTAATATAAACAGTTTGGGGTTGGTTGGATACTTACTGGTATCAAGTTGGATTCAGCAAATCATAAAAATGAAATTTGGATAACAGCAAGATATAACCCAACCCAACCCAATTTGTCACATCGCCAGTTGGAGTGGGCTTCTTTTTCATCATTCAATATCACCATTTTACTGAACAAAAAGATCTTATCCAGTAGGTCAGATTATATTTTGCAAATTTAATGGCGCCAAGATTTGATCAACTAAGTGAGATGAGGGACAAAAAGGGAAAAGATTACATCATTCCACATCCATCCATTCAAGTATACATATTTTCATTTGGTACGTATAGTTAGCCTATTTAGTTACCTGTCTTATGGTAAATCTGTATTTTGCTTATTATGTATTCTATTTGAGATTTCTAAACCTTAAAATTGTATTACACAAACAAACATGACATTAATTTAAAATTATATCTTTTTACTTTTGGCAAGTCGTCGTGAACAAGTTTTAACTCTTATCTTATTTTGAGTTTAAAAATTGTAATTTGGACAATCCAATCGGCTATACCTTTTGCACTAGGTCAAAATATTTCAAATTTTCAATATGTTTAAGCCAATTTCAAGTACCTTTGGAGCGACATTTGGAATTTTAGTCATGGGTGGGGCAAGCTCTTCTATTCTGGTTCATAGGTTCTCTTGGCTATGTAGTTCATTCGGGAGAGAGATCGAGCTTCAAGAAATAGTGAATCAGATGATTAATCATCTGCTTTTCACATTCCGTGAATAGCCGGACATTGAGGAATATCCAGAAAAGCATTTTGGGAATCGGTTTGATTCTATCTGTTCGTTCCGTTTGAAGAAAAGAAAGATCCCAAAGAATCTATCCCGCTCTCTATCCTTTAATATATATCCCCCAAGCTGTTACACTTTCATGACATAACATGTGGGATTTTATTACAATTAAATTGAATTAATGAGGCCTTTAATTTGGAAAATGGAATAAAAATTCCAATGGATATGCTTAAACTGGACATGATTAATCCCATCTTTATAGCTTGAAGGTTTCAAATGACTTTTTCACTTATTTATATGTATCAGAAATATCACATTTGTCCATAGATTGTAGAAAGAGTTAGAACCTTTCAAAAATCACTATTTTGCATTTAATGATACTGGGTGTATCATTTGAAAATGTCCTTTACTTCATAGTTATCCTCGTATTGCTCTTGGAAAATAATTAAAAAAACCACAATTTTAGAAACAATTCCTTTTAATTTAATTGTTTACCCACCACGTAGGACAATATTTTGGATAAAAAAATAAATCAAATTTAAAGTTCGACCTATTTAATAAAATAATAATTATTTTTTTTTTTCCTGAATAAAATAATTATTCAAAAGTGTTACTTTTCATACTTCCAAACGTAATGAAATTGTCAATTAAAATTCCTTAAAAAAAAAAGTAAGTAAATTAATTCGTGTATTGAAACAACGAGTGTGACTAATATTGACAGACAAGGTTTACACTCTCGTGTGAAAAAATAATGTGATGTGTAAATATTGACATTGCTAATTTTATTTCATTTCAAAAAATTTAAAATAACATTCAATTCACCCTCATGGGTTCACAAACACTTGAAATGGCAGCAACTCTATTAAACTTGCCCATGCCGAGTTATTGAAAATGACATTATTCATACTCAAATTCAGGATATCTAATTGCCAGCCATAAAAGTTAAAACCCTTCAACATCATATCTTTTAACCGGTCATATCACCAATTTGATGCATTGAGAGCTTAACATCCAGCTCTTGAAACTCCTTTACACTTCAATTTGACAATTTGAAAACTTGTCCAAACATTTCATAATTGCGGATACTGCTAGGAGAGTAACGTATTACGTGTTTGATTCTTAAACGTATTCATAATTTTTAATTTCTAACACATATTCAATACATTTTAAATATTTCGATTACATATCCGACACTTCTCAAATACTTTATATCACATTCTTAACAAGTTTGAACATTAAAATGTAACTTTTGTAACAATAATAACATAATATAATTGTTAAAAAAAATTAAATTAAATTTTATCAAGTAATAACCAAGGATACTTGTTTTATGTTTTGTGAAACAAACTTCTATGTTATATTAATAATTACATTTAGATTCATAATATTTTTTAAAATTTGACCAAAAATTAAATTTTTTAAATATATAAAAATAAAATTTATAAATTTTTTTATTGATCTTATTTTTAAAAAATTTGTCGTATGAAACTGTATTCCGTATCGTATCATATCATATCCATATCCATACATGTGCTTTCTAGATTCCATGACAAGGGTAAGCAAAGGGCATTCAACACAAATAGCTGGCAAAGAAGCACAACTATCTTCTTGCAACAATTTTTCCCTATTGCAACAAAAGGGTATTCTAGGGCACCATATACAGGCCCCACCATCTTTCGTCTGCAGCCCAGCATCGCAGACGCGAGTCAAAAGATATATTAATCTTGTTTCAAGTTCTCAAAATGGGAGCAAATTGCATGTTTGGCACCCAATAAATACAAATTAAACCAGAATCCTTTTACGCAAGAGACCTCCAATGATTCATTATATCTATCCTCCTCTGCGAAACCTCGCAAAACTAAGATCTGCACTCTTCCTTCAACAGGTATATTGAAGAGCCTCTAAAAAGGGCACTAGGACCAAGGAAGCACACCGAGATTATTTGGCTCCTAGCCCCCTTCCTCCCTATCCATGAAACCAGGAAAAGAATGTGCTACGACACGTCTTAACGAAGATATCAACATCTAGTGAGGTGTGTAACTATGTATTTTCATTTATCAAGGTCGTAGATTGTTTTGAATTGCGGCTTCCTCCACTTTGAGATACCGACCATGCAGTAAACATCAATGCAATCAAGATTACACATAAAGCGAGCAGTGAGGGTGAGTCATCTCTAACAATGTAGGAAATCCAGTTGGGAAGCTCTACGTCCAAGTCAGCTGTGCTCTGTAGGATGAAAGCTCCCAATGCCCAGTCGAGTGGGATATCAGCCACTTGATTGACAAACCCAATGCTGCTAAACAGAAATTCCAATAAACGCATGTACACAGCGAGATAGAGATAGAGATAGAGATAGAGATAGAGAGAGAGCTTAACCATAGCTTTATGCAAAGAAGCACACAACTTTTAAAAGCTCTGTATTCAAGGAGGCATTGTTTGCATAAATTGAGGAAAAAAGCAATACCTTCCATCATCTAGAGATATTCCAAGACTGTCATGAAGTAGGGCCACAATATATGCTGAAGAGAAGCAATATCGCAACAAGTCCTCATCATCAAATGAGGGGTATTTTATCTTCAACTCTGACCAATCCTCTTCACAAAATTGCTGTCCAGCCCTCATCAGATCAGAAATTAATGCCTTGGGTGACAACCCAAAGAACTGTCCAAAGCAAGGAAGAAAGGAAAGGTGAAAAAGATCATACAACAATTAAGTCAGAAAGTGCTTTACGATGACATGTGAGTACAGATACGCAGAAAAAAATAGTTATTCCCCAACATTATACAACAAATACAGGAAACGGCCTCTCCATATGCAGAGGGGTAAGGCTGCGTACATCAGCCCTACCCTCCCAGACCCCACAATGGCGGGAGCCTCAGGTACTAGACTAGCCCTAGCCCAATATCATACAACAAATACATCTGAATATGCTTTATGGTGGCAAGTGGAAGTACAAATCTCCGAAAAGCATTAATGTTTTCCTGCGACATATGAGCAAGTCATAGAACTGTTGAACTATGAAAGAAAAAAAATAAACCTTCAATGTATGGAAGAAATTTTCTGTTGCCAAAAACTTCCCCTGAAGCTTTGGTATGAATGTTGATCCTATGTAGCAGTGCTGATATAAGCATTTCTCTGCACCTCGTAGAAGGGGAAAAAAATAAAATAAATCATTCATTACTTCCAACAAGAAACAATCAGCAACTTCCAGATTAATGCAGAAATGAGGCAGTGTTGCTAAAAAAATTTGTATACCTGTTCCTTTTTGCAACAACTTTAATGCAGCAGATCTGCACTCTGAGAAATTACCCCCAGGATGCAGCGTGGATAGATACCAATTCTTTTCAGCCAAAGAACCAGGAGAGAGATTCCACGATTTTGTATCGTGTGAATATCCTTTAGGGATGCAAGGATTTACTAATTGTCCACTCTGAAGAGATTCAGTAGCTGCATTAATGGAAAATACAATGAAGAATGCGTCTGAACATTGGTTTTCTACAAATAATGAAACTATAAGCCCAATTGTAGGCAACAGAAAAAGAAAAAGCCATATACTGACTAGTGTAACTCTCAACAACATTTGTATATATAGCATCTGACATTATAGATCCTATTTAAGAATCCTATACTACAATAAAGTAATTGGAAACAGAAAAAGGAACCAAAAACAAAATGTGCTAATCAATCCCAAATTCGCAACAGCTTCTCCGGTCATAGCACCACCCAAATAACTGCCATTTGGTAAATAAAATACATTATTTGTCACAATATATATATATATATATATATATATATATAATTTGTTACAAAATATTGTAATTTCAGGTGTCACTGATATTTAAGTATGATGTTACTGTTATTTAACTATATATACTTAATTTCAAATGAAATCTGGTGAGAAAAGAGGGTTTCCATTAGTTTCTCCATCTGAGAAGTAGAAAACTCTTCCTTTTGCATCAAAAAAAGAAAAGAAAAGGACAAAGAAAAAGAATTATGAAGAGTGTTGAAGTGTCAACAGCCTAAAAAGATAATAAAGAGAACTTTTTTTCTTTTGATAAGTTAGATAATAAAGAGAACACAAGACGAGGAAAATAGGTTGTGATATCACCACCTACAAAAAATAGAAGTGCCAAAGTTTTAATCTAGATTGAGGACTAAATCGAATAGGAAAGCTCAAACAACAAAATCTAATGTTTTTTAGGCAATTAATATTAGGAGTGACTACACTCAGACAGCATTGATCAATGCTTAGAGGTTTCAAAGGACTTCACTCATTGCCACAAAACCTATCAGAACACTATGGATGAACCATCCAGAAACGTGTTGCACGAATTAGGGTACATGTATTGGGTGCAAATGTGCGTAGGTGTGACAGACCTCTTTAAATCTGAAAACTCAAGATATGGGAGCTTGGCTTGGAATGTATCAAAAATTCAGTTACAGATGTGTAGAGACGTCTTGCATATTTAAATACATTATATGGAATATTGCAATTATATGGTTTTATTGGTATTTATATGGGGAAGAAAGAGGGTTTCCTTCATCATCACAAGTAGTTGATAAACATATTAATTTGGGTTTATGTGTCAAACACATACACCATATCCATGTACTGACATGAGCATACCAAATGCCTTTCAATGGACCCCATCTCAGCCTCTGCATGGACTGTATAAGCTTTTTTTTATAAAAAAAAAAAAAAAAAAATAGTTGTCTGTGCGTTTATGCTCAAGTGGTTATAGGTTAGCAAACGCTTAGTTTGGTGTTCTAGTGATTCTTCAATCCTTGATTTGGAGAAGATTCCTATCACTCTCTTACTCTCTTCAGCCACCACTCATTATCTAATGGCTCACCTAGGACCTTGAAGACTACTTTGCAGCCATCACAACCAACTCAGTAAATTGCATTGTTCTCCCTGATAATGCTGCGGCCTGGTTTGAGATTAGGCCCGCTATGATCAGTATGCTACCCAAGTTATATGGATTTGAAAGTGAAATAAACCTTATATCCATTTGGGAAAGTTTTTACCTATTTTGCAACACTTTCAAATACCAGAATTTGGATGAAGAGGGTATCAAATTGCGTCTTTTTCCCATATCCCTAGAAGATAAGATTGCCTCATGGTTAAACTCCATTCCTCCAAATTCTATTGGATCATGGGATGAACTTGTAAAGAAATTTATGATCAAGTTTTATCCCATGCAAAAGACCGAGTCAATGAGAGATTCCATAAGTACTTTTAGAGGGAAAAATGAGGAACAAGTTCACCATAGTTGGGGGCGCTTTTACGATTTGCTTCTCAAATGCCCACACCATGGCATCGATAAAGCACAGTTAGTCCAATTTTTTTATAAGGGGCTTTCACATATTAATCGAACCATGGCCTTGTCTATGCACCAAGGTAAATTCAAGGCATAAAACCCGGACCAAGCCTACACATTTTTAGAAAAACTAGCTGAGAATGCCCAAAATTGGAATTGGAACACTTCTGATAATGAATTTTCTAGGAATGACAAGACCAATAGAAAATCTGGTCTGAATGAGATCAAGCCTGAAAATGAATTAAAATCTGTGATGTAAAATCTAGCCGAATGAGTGAAAGACTTGGGCAAAAAGTTTGATGCTTATGTCCATAAGTGCACAATGCAATGTGTGTTAGTTCATCTCATCCCACTGATTCATATCTGGTATATTATACATCTGAACCTTCAGATGCACAAGTGTGTGCCCTTAATACATATAGGAGACCAACGGCTAATAACTCTAGCCAAACTTGTCATCCTGATACTAGAAACCATCCCAACTTTTCATGGAGACAAATTTTGCCTCCACAAACTTAGGTGGTCAACTAGCTTTCCAAGGTAATTCCAATAGGCAACAACAACCTCAAGGATTGCTTGTTCCTTAAGGTCAGATCCCATCGACCAACTAGTTAAGTAACAAAGATCTAGCACTTGATCCCATGAGCAATTTTTGTTTCTCCTGCCCCACAGAACCAACATGTTTTTAACTATAAGGACACTCTGAAGATACTTGAACTTAATCTAGACCAATCGAATAAGCAATCCAATCAGAAAATTCAAAAGTTAAGAGAGTCACTTAGACCTTTTGACTCAAAGCCAACTGCAATTTCAACTGTCAATCCAAAATCAGTTGAGTCAACTCACTTCTGTTTTGTCTGAAAGACATAAGGGTACCTTGCCTAATCAACTTGAAATCAACCCTAAAGGCAAAGGGTTAATCACATAGAAACTTCCTCTACCACTAATAAATCAAATGGCCATGTGAATTCCATCACAACAATCTGGTCAGGAAAGTAAATAGATAACAAGGTTGAGCCACCTACCCTAGATGAGACTGCATAATCAAAGTCTCGTCCATCAAACCCTTCCAAAGCCAAGAAAGACCAAGGTCCTCAAACTCTTCAACCATATGTTCCACCTGCACCTTTTCCTAGACTAGTTAGTAATAAAAAAAATTCTCAATATAGTGAGATATTTGAGATTTTTCAAAATGTTTAGATTAATATCTCATTCCTTCTTATGCAAAATTCATCATAGACTTGGTCAAGAGCAAAACCAACATCCTTACGGAAGCCTTCATAGCCTAACATTGTTCCTCCTTCCTACAAAACCAAGCCTTGGTCAAGCATAAAAAACCCGAAAGTCCGACTATAACTAATAGGATTAGAGAAAATTTTGCTGACCAAGAGTTACCTTATTCAGTCTACCAAGAGTTACGATCGAATAATTTGAGAAAAACCGATGTTAGAATTCAATTAGCAGATCGATCAGTTAAGATTACAAGGGTTATAATTGAGGATGTGATTGTCAAAGTGGCTGATTTTTATTACCCTGTAGACTTCATTGTGCTAGATACCCAACCCACTTAAGGAAATCAAATTCCAATCATTTTAGGTCGACCATTCTTAGCTACCACCAATGCATTAATCAACCGTAATAATGGTACCATGACCTTGACCTTTGGTAATATGAAAGTGGAAGTCAATGTGTTTAGCCTGCCGAAATAGCCCCCCAACTAAGATTCCATTGAAGAGGTCTGTCTTATTGTCCTTGATAGCTCACACCTTTGGGCACTCCTACCTTGAGGATCTACTCTAGCAGTGTCTAAAGTAGAATGGATTGTTGGGGCAACTCATTCCGTTTGGTAATCTTAACTCACAGTTGGCATTTAGGACAAGCTAAACAGTAGGTGTGGGTGTCCTTAAAAAGGGTGGGCAATTAAAATCCCGTCTGCATCTAGGACAAGCTAGATAGTAGGTGTAGGTGTCCACTCATTCAGATTAATATCTCATTTCTCACTGCTATTAAACAAATTCCTTCTTATGCAACATTATTCCTCCTTCCTACAAAACCAAGCCATGGTCAAACATAAAGACCTCGGAAGTCCGACTATCACTTGTAGGATTGATGATATCAAAAGCATTAGTCCTTCAGTAGTACAACATCGTATTCACTTACAGAATGATGCTAAAACCTGTAAGCAATCCAAGAGGCAACTTAACCCTAACTTAAAGGAAGTTGTCCGTGCTAATTCTGCTCAAGTAATCAAACTTCTTGACGTTGGTATCATATATCCCATCTCTGATAGCCAGTCGGTAACTTCAGTCCAAGTAGTATCCCTAACTTGTAGGAAGTTGTTCATGCTGAAGTAATCAAACTTCTTGATGGTGGTATCATGTAAACCATCTTTAATAGCCAGTGAGCAAGTCTAGTCCGAGTAGTTCCTAAGAAGTTCGGCATCGCTATCCCAATTACCGTAATGAGTTAGTTCCTACTCGTGTCCAAACTGCATGGCGAGTTTGCATCGACTATAGGAAACTTAATAGTGTGACTAGGAAGGATCATTTCCCTTTACCTTTGGTCACCAAATGTTAGAGAAATTAGTCGATCAGTCCTTTTATTGCTTTTAGATGGTTACTTAGATACATATCCACTCCGATGACCAACATAAGACAACTTTCACCTATTCATTCAGTACATTTGCTTATTGTCGTATGTCGTTTGGCTTGTGCAATGCCCGCTACGTTTCTGCGATGTAAGATGAGTATCTTTAGTGACATGGTTGACAAGTTTCTAGAAGTCTTCATGGATACTCTCATGCTTCAATGTTGTCGTGATACTAACCTAGTTCTTAACCGGGAAAAATGTCATTTCATGGCACAAAAGGGAATTGTCCTTGGTCATACTATTTCTAGTGCAGGCATTAAGGTAGATAAAGAGAAGTTAGCCTCATCACCAATTTCCCTATTCCCAAAACGGTTCACGACATTAGAGCTTTCCTAAGTGATGCTGGTTTCTAAGGCAATTCATCAAAGACTTCAGGAAGATAGCACGACCTCTGACCCATCTTCTAGCTAAGGATGCCCCATTTAAGTTTACTGATTTGAGTTTACAGATGCCTTTCATTCTAATTTTGAGTAATTAAAGTCCACCCAAACTACTACTCTCTTAATCCGCCCACTTAATTGGAACCTACCTTTTGAGATCATGTGTGATGTAGTCGGGGCTATTTTAGGAAAAAGAGTTCATAACGCACCCTATGTCATCTATTATGCTAGTAAGACCCTGAACGAAGCCAAACACCACTGAGAAAGAATTGTTGGCAGAAGTGTACTCTTTTGACAAATTCCGCTCTTATTTGATCTTATCTAAGGTCATCATTTATACCAAACATGCAACGTTGAAGCACTCTCTCTCCAAGAAAGATGCCAAACCTAGTTGATACACTGGATCCTACTCCTTCAAGAGTTTGACCTTGAGATCCGTGATAAGAAAGGCTCATTGAATGTAGTCGCTGATTATTTTTCTCCTTCTTGTTGATTTGATTAGCAACTCCCTTCCTATCTCTGATTATTTCCTTAATGAGCAACTTTTTGGGGTATCTCATGCACCATGGTATGCCGATATTGTCAATTACATTGTGACTGGTCAAATCCATTCTACTTGATCAAAGCAAGAGAGATAAATTCCTAGCTAAGGTTAAAAAATATTTTTCAGACAACCCCTACTTGTTTAAGTATTGTCTAGATCAAATAATCCGTAGGTGTGTCCCCAAGGTAGACCAAGAGTCCGTTATTTCCTTCTGTCATGATAAGGAATGTCATGATGAGGCATGTAGCCATTTTAGCTTTAAAAGGACCGCTGCAAAAATCTTCCAATCGGGATTTTAGTTGCCCACCCTTTTTAAGGACACCCACATCTACTATCTAACTTTTTCCTAAATGCCAACTGTTAGGTAAGATTACCAAACAGAATGAGTAGCCCTATCAACCCATTCTATTTTATTGGCCCACCTTTTTAAGTGCTGATGTATTCTCCTACGGGGTTGTCTACAAGTTTTATCATCATTCTCTAAGTGAATGCGATATTGCACCACTAAAAGACTAAGCCTTTGATATCATCAATGGACCAACCTATGGCTTCCCTATTTGCCTTAAGAAACTCAAGTAGTTGGGTTTCAGGAGCTCAGTTAAGTTAGAAGCTATTACCAAAAAAAGTATCAGACTCACCTAGGTACGAGTATTTTAAAGAATCGTATACAGGCTTTAATTTGACCTTAAGGGATTGGTGTTGTTTATGTAAAGCTGATAGCAAATCCGTGGATCACATCCTTTTGCATTGTCCTGTGGCATTTGATTGTTGGAGTTTTATTTTTAGCATGTTTGGCGTT
>JAOTQH010246338.1:0-21951 GCA_025631255.1 Cornus kousa | reverse complement strand
CGTATCATGTTTTAGGTTACCTTATAATATTATGGTAACTTAAATATTATTAGATAATCTGCTAATAAATAATGGGACATATATAATTTATTTATTTAATAAGGATATACATAAATTATATACGTAACATATTTTACGTTACATTTTTTATATTTTAATTTTAATTTTTCTTTAGTAAGTTGACTTGGAATTTTTCTTTAATTTTTCTGTGGATTGATGGAATATAGAAACATGCCTAAGATTCCTGAAACAAATAAAGAACGAATGCACAATGAAATTCTGGGTTAATTCACGTAATAATGCTCGGACCGCTGTTACAGTGCTCAAGCCTTGGGGGCAAAGCTCGAGCCTTGGATGAAAAGCTTGAGTAATTGGTTGTAAAGCTCGAGCAATTGGTTATAAAGCTCGAACAATTGGATGTAAAGCTCGAGCAACTGAGAAGAAAAACTCAAGCAACTGGGATGTAAAGCTCAAGCAACTGGGATAAAAAGCTCGAGCCTAAAATAGGAAAACTCGAGCCTTGGGCAGGGTGCTTAAGCATTTAGGACAAAAGCTCGAGCCTTACTTGGAGAAGTTTCGTAAATAGCGTAGTATTACGTTTTGTTGGTTTTGAAGGGTCCTGAACATTAAATAGGGATTAGTTATGGGTTTAAATAAATTTAAATAGACTCGATCTTAATGAGGTTTACTATTTGAATGTTTTAAACAAACGGATGGATTTAATCTTTTAAATTGTTATATCAATTGGGATTAAATGTGTAGGATAAATTGGATATGGAAAATACTTATTCGACGATATAATAAAAATATCATCATGTATAAAATTCAGTTTGTATAGGATATATGATATAGGAAGCTTAAATAAATAATAAATCATTCCTATTTTGTGATAACTTGATATCATATTATCATGGTTGTTTTTGGATTGTTTGATGTATTTATTTAATTATTACATCAACTGTTGGATTGTGTGGATGTAGTGCACCAGTATGGGATGGTGGCACTTTAGGGATGGATTAACTTATTAGTCCTACCTAAGGAAACGAATTAACCAAAATGTTAAGTCCTACTTATATTTGTGTTAGGTCAACTGAACAAGTTGGATGATACATAGTGGATTAGTTTGGATTGGATATATATATATATATATATATAGTTATGGTGCTATGATATGAGTTTGAGTCTCAAGATCATAGTTAGGGTACGTATATCACCTTGGATGGATAACTGGACATAGTAGACACCTGGTCCCTGGTGGGTCTAGATATACATGCTCATTTTATGTGCATTTTACTTGTTACCTTCTATTTAGGTTGAGATAGACTTATGAACTTGAGTATCCTATAGCGTTTATTTATACATATATGGACTATTTAGTTATTGTTGGATTGACTAGGATGTATATGTGTATCGGATCTCTGTTTGGATTGTAGTAGAGTAAAACTTATTTGTGGGCCTGACCCACCATTATTTTTCAGTTGTTTGTCAAGAGTAGGGATTGTTTATGCAAAGCAAGGATCATCTATTTCATTCTCCCGGTTTATCTACATAGGAGTTTCCTTTATGTTTTAGTATTCCGATGTAGACAGTTTTTACTGTCACTTTTTTAGTTTGGATTTTCTAGGGGTCCACATCATATGGATTCCTGAGTTGTATTAATGGAGGATAAATTATATCAGAATGTTTTTATTATTAATAAGAATTTATTCTGAGGAGTATTGAATTATTATTTTAGTTTTCTTTCAGTAAATTATTTATTCCTATTTATTTTTTTGTACTCTATGTTCGTTTATTACTGATTTATTTTTGATATCCTCGGGTATTCGGGCGTGGGCCTGGCCAACCCGCATTCGGAAATCATTGGGTATCATATTTTTGTCCTCATTGCTAATTTGTACTTGAAAAGAAAAAGAAGTAAGATGAGATATCAGAAAGTATGAAGACTGGTAAACCAAAATAAACTAATTAAAAACTAAACTAAAAACTAATCTCCGCGACAATGGCGCCAAAAATTGATTTAGTCTAATTTTACCACTCGCAAATAGAACAATTCCGTGTAGAATAGCTCTACATAAAAAGGATGTCGAATCCACAGGGAGATGAGATTTTATGTGTAACTTCAATTAATTCTTTTGGTTCACAGGTAACTGGTTGGAAAATTTGATTTGTTGTCATGATTATAAACTATTGAGAGTAAATTAAATTAAGCTAAATTAAATTAAATTGATCCAAGAAAGAGATCTTAGGGCTTTGACTTTACCATAATCATCATACTATGATCAATTGTATCAAATCTGGGAATTTAATCAATTATGTTTTCAATTGAATTGAACTCAGTAACATTTGTTCAATTTGGTTTTTAAAGAAATATGTTTTTATAAAATAGTTAACTATAATCTATCTGTGGTTAGCATGGACTATCCAACTACCTATTCTAATTACTTTAACTAATTTAACTACGTTGCAAATAATCCATCTTTCCTAAGCATAGACTATGAAAACATTCTTTTATAAAAAATCATTAGAATACCATTATATGACCTCTATTCTTATGTTCGGCAGGGCTCCACCAGATACCGTACAATAAAATAGGTTGAGAATAGAAAACAAATAATTATATCTAAGACAAGGTAATAACAGTTTGTAGTCTATTAAAGCATGAAAACCAATTGAGTTATCTCAATTGCTCATAGTCATATAATCAAGAAAGCATAATATACATTAAAATAATCCCAGAGTTAAGAATAATCAAACCATAATACTAGATTAGGTTACATCAGTGCCCTAAGAGATGACTTAGCTACTCATGACGATGTTGGATATCATCTGTGTTGGAGTTGCCTCCATCATCACGGACGACACTTCTCTTCTCAGGATCTTCACTTCTAAGGTTGTGGCAACCCTAAAAGTCACCATGCTACCAACCTTTTGAATACATCGTAAAAACAGAACTTGAAATTTTTGACCTCTTCTAACAAGGCTTACACCTTCTTTTATAGAAAAAAATAAGGATCTGATGGGCTTTTAGGTCTTCTATCCCATCTGGGATGAGATACGGCGGATAAAGAGAACAATCTCATACTTTAAGTCTGACATATCATGGGAGGCTCGAGCTTTAAGGTTCAGGCTCGAGCTTTAGGAACAGATGCTTGAGCTTTAAGGTTTAGGCTCGAGCTTTAAGAAGAAGGCTTGAGCTTCTTTGGATTGATGCTCGAGCTCTAAGCATCGGTGCTCGATCTTCACTTTGACACTTAGCCAATTTTCTCTAACTATTTTTTGAAGCGTCTTTTTTTTCAACACTTATAATATTTTGGGATTGAAATCTTTTAACATTGCTTGATCCAAGCTTCATGGGCTCGAGCACTAGGTACCAAGCTCGAGCATTTAGGACCCAAGGCTCGAGCCTTAAGTGATAGTGCTCAATCCTTGGGAGCATAGCCTTTCAATTAAAATCATCTCTTCAACTTCCGACGCTTCATGATTGAGCTTGAGGGTCAAGGCTCAAGCACCCTTAGGTAAGGCTCGAGCATCCCATGTTGGGGCTCGAGCACCAAGGTACAAGGCTCGAGCTTTCATGCCTTATTGACTTTTCTTCTTTTCTTTGTTACAAGGCTCAAGCCTCAACACTGAGGCTCAAGCTCTGGGCTTGAATTTCTTCAAACTTCACCATTTAAGCTCTCGGCTTGTTCTGAATGACCGCCAACAACTCTGTAAGCTTCGATATCATCATAAAGTCTCAATTTTAACCATTTCTCTGGGAAAGTACCTGTAAACACACATTAAATATAAATTAGTCTAATTATGGATAGAAGTATCACTTTAAGCCTTAATATACGTATATTTAGGGGCTCGAATATGCATATATTCAGCGCTTATCACCTTTAAGGAGAGAGATTGCGTGTATTGGAGCAATGACTTTTCAGAAAGCTTGCACAGAGGCCCAAAACGTCAAATCAACGTTTTGCTCTCTCTCTCTCTCTCTCTCACTCACTATACTTCAGGAGTCATTAACACACATCAAAGTCAGTTTTTCTCTCTCTAGATATGAGAGAGGGGTAGTATTCTGTGTTGGGGTTTCGAGATAGAATTGTAGGGAAGAGAATTATATTCTTGTAGGTCATTTACTAAGGTATTCTAATTGTTGTGAAGAAACTATTTTCTAGCATTTTGCTTATAGAGAATCCTCTCCCTCTCTCTCTAGAATTCTGATATATTTCTCTCTCCTAACTCAAATTATTATGTTCATATTATATGTGTGAGAAATGTAAATATAAATAGAGGAGGAGGATGTGTGGTGGTTGCATTGTGGCGGTGGTGTGTTGGTTGTGGGACGAGGATTGTGGTGGTCATTGAAGGGGGTGGGTGACAGAGACAACACAAGCAAGAGATGAAACTCAAAATTTGTAGAGGGCATTTATGTCATTTAATATTAAAGATATTTTATGTTAAAATTTTGTGGGTAAAAAGGTCAATTCACATGTGTTTGAGGGCAAAAAGTAAATTGGGGTGTAATTGAAAGTTAAAACTAAAATCTTTATCTAGCTAAAAAATAACTTAACCTTATAAAGTGTCTATATAATTTATCTTTTTATTTATTTTTTTATTATTACACACCGACAGAATGTACCCTTAAGAAAACTTGAACGGTAAACCTTTTCTTAAATAATGCGATGATGTTCCCGATCAAAGCTTTGCGCCAAACAAAAGCTTCAGCAAAGGGTCAACTTGCGTGCAAAGGAATAGATTATTTTATAGAGTTATAGTAGCGTGAAGAATGTTGAGACATTAAGAACTTGCGGAATATTACCATATACGAATTTAACGCCTTTGACTGCAGGTGCTAACAAAAGAAGAAAAGAAAATGCAACACGCCAAGACCTAAGACCGGTCTAATTAAATGTTTAGACTCTTTGCAGATACCTCGATAGCCCAGTGGTTAGTGCCTCCGGTAGATTTTGGGAGTGCCAGGCTTCGACTCTTTGCACCTACTAATCTAACTTCTAACCCTTCTTGCCTTGTAAAAAAATAAATAAATAAATAAAATGTTCGGACTTCTAAAATAATGAAGATTTCAACAACCCAGTAAAAAATTGAAAAAAAAAGAAAAAGATATATATATATATATGTGTGTATGTGTGATCGCATAATTAGAAAAAGAAAATACAAATCGGAAATTATGTTTTAAGCTCGCTGATAGACATAGCACAACTCAATCTGAACAAAATACACGCATGTTGGACCAGCCTAACTACCTCAACGCATAACATCACTGGTCAATTTTGGAACAACCAATTTCTTTTAAGACTTCCACTTTGCTTTCCACGGCCTCGCGTCAGACACGGCGTTGAAAACAACGTGCATTGTCGAGGTATATTCATAAATGATAAATGCTATTGCACTATAAAAGAATTGCTTCGTCTAATGCAAAACAACAATTCAATCCAATCGAATCCAAGGAAGAGAAGGAGGGGTGAATTTAGAGAACCAAAAATGTGCTACGAGGTGGAGTGTCAAACTTGTGGCAAGACTACTTGGGATGGCTGTGGATTTCATGTGTCGAAAGTTTATAGTCGGATTCCGGAAGGCCAGCACTGTCTCTGTACAAAATGGCCGGGCATCAAGTCCAATGACAATTCAGGCACTACCAAAAATTCTAAAGTCTCTTCCAATAGCATTATTCTCAGTCTCATACTAGCTGCAACTATATTGCCTATGATCATGATGTTTGTGCTTTCATCATAGATGAATTGTTGTCTTTATTATGGAGCTTTTCCAATATATTTGAGTTTGTTATCAGTCGATAACAAATTATGTAGTCCCTCGATTGTTTTCTCTACTTGATTTAATAAAAGAAGTCTTTGATTGCAATTGTATGGAAATCTTCTTTTTTGGCACCTATTTGTCTCCTTGGGGGCTCGGACTCTCAACAGTCCTAAATATATCACATGAATTAAGGTCTTGGTGTAATAATCAGTGAAATTTAACCTAACAAAGAATGCCCTTTAACATTGGTTTTCATTTGTTTTGGAGTCATTGTTATGAAGGGTAAGATGTGGATCCAAGAATATGAAAGAAAGAAAGGGAGGAACAACACAGACGGTGGAGAATTTATGTTTTAATTTCCACAGGAAGTTCAAACGGCGACCTCCGTTTTAACCAATGTTATTGCTCTAAAAACAATGAAGTGAATCTGAACGATGTTGTGCACGACACACACAACCATATCTTACAATCACAATAAACAAAGCAATCAGACAAGTGACCAAGAAAATACATGGTTAACGTTGTTTAAATCATTATGTTTTAAGAATTCCATATATTTTAATCCTATCTATATTATTTATTTTATTTTTTTCCTAGTTGGGTACTCACACACACATGCTTCTACGGAAGCTCGAACACCTGACCTCTCTTTGAGAAGTAGGACTTAGTACCGCTAGGCCACTAGCCTGTTGATAATCCCATATGTATTCACTACTATCCAAACCAATTTCGATACTGATTTTCAAAAGGGTGTTTCCATTATCAAAGTAATATTGAGTCATGTCAAAGTATATACTGTTGTTATACCACTGGATCATTAATCTTAGTCAGAATGGTATGATTTCTGTTTTTCAAATGTGAGATCAAGAGTTAGAACCCTGTCACAAGTGATGTTGTGGTAATATGTTTGCAAGCACGGACATGGACACGATAAAACAGAGTAAATATTGTAATCCAATACCATACACTATAGTTTTATTATTTAAATATTATGCACAAATATAATGTGTGTGTGTGTGTATATATATATATATAAATTTATTTTTATAAAATAATAATCTATTTATACAATATCTTATAAAATAAAACAAAATAAAAGAACCTAGAAATAAGTCGAGATTAGAATTTGATTCTATATCCTTAGGAGGACAAATTCGTCCCGCTTTGGCGTTAACGGATTCAGTAGCGTCTATTTCCCCCGATACAATAACTTTTACTTCCTTCGGTAGCAGCACTGCAAACCAAAGGAATAGGCGAACTGGCTCAATGTCGTACTCTTTGACTCGAACTCGGACTCGGAGTGACTGATTAAACTTGGATAGGAGTGACTGACTAAGGCTCGAGCCCAAAGACACGGGTTCATACCCATAGACACTTATAAAAGAAGAGGAATCAGAGAATTCAAAATTAGAGAAAATGATGTTGAATTGGAGTACCTTGGAATGAACCCAAAGGGGGTTTATATAGGCCTCATGGTACCTTTAGGTTTTAATATTTTTTCGATGTGTGACAAACACTTCCTACATTTTGCAAACCTATTTAGGCTTATCAAATACCTTACTTTCGAGTTAGTTTCTCATTCACCCGGAAACGAATTTGAGAAAGTAAATATACCATATTCATCTCTTTGCGGAGAAAAACGCGCTCGTTTATAGATCTACACAAAATTCTTAGTAGAATCTATTCAAAATCTCATTCAAAGTTTATGTTTTTAATACCCCCGTTTCCAACAGAGATTGGATGTCCCAGATACGTCATGTCATAAGTATACTCATTCAATCGAATATAACATATTATCTTGTTATCAATAATTTTATAAGTAGGTGGGCCAACTTTTTTTTAAATGTTACATTGTCATTAGTTGGTCATACCAATGACTTGGTATGCTTGGCACATTCAATATCTACTCAATAAGACACCGATCCGTAAAAATACTAAATTTTTAAAAAGTAGGACATAAGTACAGGGTGAACACATTTACATACAAACATGACTTTTTACTTATATATATTTATTGAGTAAAAGAATATTATAAAGCGTTAATTTATTTTTATTTTAACTCTAAAAGTTATTGACGTGATTTAAAAAATTGAAGTTATGTCATTATTGTAATACTTTTTATGTCATACCCCACACATACACACACACACACACACACACACAAAATAATTTCAGTGCTTTGTCATTATAATGTTTTTGTTTGCAAGGTATCTTTTTATACTTCACTTGTAAACAAATATATACTGCCGGATTTTCTTGAACAACAAAATTGAATACTTTAGAAATTGTTTATATTATTTTCAAGATTACTGAGCATAACTACTTTATAACATTTTTTTTTTTTTTTTAAGAAAAAGTTTAAGTCAATTATATAGAAAAAGAAGGAATGTACAATATAAGGTTAGCACATTACCAACGACAGTGGAGGTATGTGTTTTTTAGTACAAACTAAGAAAAAAAGAAAAAAAAAAGAAGGTTAACACATTGCTAACAACAGTTACAAAATATCCCCTGCTTAAAGAGCCCAAACCCCAAAGGGAAAAACATAGGTAACAGAAAGTGGGAAGGTTCTCCCCCATACTAAAACTAACAACCAGAGGATGTGAACCCCTCAGACAGGAAGGCCCGACAGTCTAGGCGATGGTTGGATAAAGTATTAAGGGAGGTCCCCATCAATGAGTACTAGGCTTCTAGAGATAGACGAGTCAGCAAATGAGCAAGACAGAAGCTTGAGTCGAACTGCTTCGAGTGTTCAATGAAGTACTGAATTAACATTCAATCTCTTCTTTTTGAAAATCATGTAGTACCTCTCATTCCAGACATTGTAGACCAGAGAAGCAAGGGAAAGTCTCGAAATAAAGGCACGATTTATTGTATTTCCTCTCCAATGATGGGCACACCAATCAACTAATTCTGGCCATGATTGTGGCAGGATATAAAAGCTGCAAAATGTTTGAAGAAATGCCCATATGGGAGCAATAAATGAACATTTCAAGAAAGGGGTGAACATATGACTCATGCTCAATGTTGCAGAAGGCACAAATTGATGGGTTGAGGTGGGATGTGCATCTTTTGTTGAGGGTGGGAAGTTTAAGTTGTATTGCTACCCAAAGAGTAAAGGAAAATTTTGGTACAGAAGGATTAGACTAAACCAAATGCGGTTATAGAAGGGATAAGGTGTGGCGGTTTAAGAATTTCAAGGTGTTAGCAATTGAGAATTCCACAGGATTCCAGTTGAATTTGTCATCCTTGTGTGGAAATGGAGTTGGAAGGTTTGCCACCTGTTGTAGTTGCGGAATTAGTGTGGTAATGGCTGTTGGGTCTAAAGATGAAGCTGCTGACTGATGTCTTGCTATCAAATGGTGATTCGCTGAGTTGTTGCATGCAAATTCTTTGGTAGAGTGGACCAAGCTGATTCCAGTCATCATACCAAAAGCTTATTTTTCTTCTATTACAAATTTGAATCTTGATATGTGGGAGAGCGGCGGGCCTGAGTTATAGGATTTTCCTCCAGTTCCAAGAACACTGGTTGAGGGACTTAACTTCTGTGATGCCTCTCAATTCTAGAGACACGGGTGATCAAATTCGAGCATAGATCTAAAGGATACTAAACAATTAAAGTATATAATCGAACACATAATACAAAATGAATTAAGAATAAATAAATAAATTGAAAGAAACTAAATAATAAAATCTTCCATTAATAAATCCAATAAAATAATTCTCCAAACATATTCAAATCCTCTGATACCAATAACCTTATAGATTACAACTCAAGAATCCATCATGTGGACCCCTTATCCAAAACCTAACTGAAACTAAAATAAAACAGAATCCAAATTCTAAAACATAAAGAAGAAATCCTACGTAGAGTTGATCGAAAGAGTGAATAGATTGTCTCTGCTCAGCATGAATAATGTCTAAGTCTGGAACTGACGAACAATTGAAAAAATAACTGTGGGTCAGGCTCACAAACAAGTTCTAATCTACTATATCCCAAACAGAGACCCGATACACGTATACATCCTAGTTTACTCAACAATAACTAATATAGTCTGTATATATATATACACACACACATACTAAGGAACCTCACTACACTATAGGGTTGCCTCAACCTAAATAGTAGGTAACATGCAAAACGCACATATAATAGGGATGAGTACCTAGATTTACCAGGGCACACAACTATCCACTATAGCTAGCTACACATATCTAGCAATATACGCACCCTAACCACTGATCCTAAGACTCAAACTCGTATCATGACATTTATAATATATATATATATATATATATAATGTCTATCATATCCAAATAAAAATAAAACTATCAAAGTATTATTTTAATAATATGTCATCCAACTATTCCGTTGACCTGACAGGAATAAGCAGGACTTAACTCTATGATTAATACATTCCCTTAGAAATATGAATAGGTAGGACATAACTATTTAGTTAATCCATCCCTGTTATGCCCTCATCCCTTGAGATGATGCATTTATCCATAAAATCCATAATTGATGCAATACAAGTAATTATTTATCAAATATTCCAGAATTAAGCATAATTAAAATTAGTTAAAGATATGATTATATTATACTATCAACACACGATTAAGATCATATACACATCCTTACAATTGCTAAATTTATTTTAGCAATTAATTTCTCCATTAAAAACATGTAAATTCATTTAAATTCCATAACACAACCAAATAAAGGTTTTCAATCCAAGTATGATGCAAATAATATTTACATCTAATAATCCAAAATAAACATGATATAAATCATATATACATCCTTTGCATTTAATTGAGCAAAAATAACAATTCTGAGTAACATGCATTTAATTTATATCATAAGAAATTAATCATGCCTCTTAATTAAATTGTGCACCTCCATACTCTGATTAAATTTATTTCAATCTAACCAATTCATCAAAATAATTTAATTCAACCATATTTAACCATTAATTTAATCTTTTAAATTAATTAAATTTCATACTGTAATGACCCGGTCTTTTTCCTCCTTTTCCTTTTTCTGGGATTTTCTTTTTTCGTCTTTTTCCTATTTTGTCTTTTCCCTATTTCGTCTTTTTCTCGTTTATCATTTTTCCTTGCATAACCTCACTTCTCGTGCATGGATTTGATTCCGGTTTTGCATACATCCGTGATATTTGATTTCCATGATATTGGTATTCTTATTTTTATAGAAAAACATGCTAAATGTTTACTTTTCTAGTAAAGGGCATGGATGCATGAGTTTTTGTAATTATTCATAACTTTTGAAATTTTAGTGTAATTATGTAAAATAATTATTTTTCATTTTAGGGACCTTTTTGTAATTTATTTTGGACGATATTTTGAAAAAGGATTTTTTTGTAATTTTTGAAAAATGTGACAAGTGTCACATTCTCATGGTGCCACTTGTTGGCATTGGGGTAGAGTGACTTGAATGTATAACCTTGTGACATTTGGAGGGTGGAGATTCACCCACTTGTTGGCCTAAGATAGGTGTACTTGTTGGCTTAGATGGTTGACAAGTGTAGGCTTAGGATTAAGCATAGGAAGGAGCCTTGGATTTATGACAAGCGTAGGCTCATAAATTGGTCTTGCATTGTGTGTGTGTGAGAGGTAGTGTAAGAGCACATGGTGACTGGAGGAATACTAGATCCTCCACTCACTATTTTTACTTTCATCGTTATCATTTACACTTGCTCTCATGAACCCTAACCAATCCACCATTAGAGAAAAGCTTGGTTAAGAGCTTCTTGCTTCATTTTGGGTTCCTTCCATTCACCTTAGACCATAAACCTTGGGAGACAAAAGTTTCCTCTCACCCTCCTCTTCAAAAACCCTAAACTTATTTTCCATTTTGAGCTTAGTTGCTTGGATTATAGAGATTCAATTCTCTATTGAGGTAGGGGTGGTAATATATTTATATTTTAAGTGTTTTATAATCCTTGGAGTTTAATATAATATTATGTACATGTTTTTAATATGATAGACTTGCATATTATAGGAAACTCTCACTTTTTGACTTATGGTTTATTGATTTAAGCATGTATGATATGTATATACCATGTATAGAAGGATTATATAATTTAGTAGTATGTTAAATTCTAGTATTTTCATATGTGGTAGTGATATGGAACTCTTGTAGACTTATTAATGTTATATACAATTCCTATTGACTTGAATTGCTATATTTGGTGTGATAATAATTCTATATTCTTGTGGATTACTAATTGTAATTATCATAGAAGCTTATTGCTATAATGTTGATATTTAGTGTATAAAGCTTATTGTTGAGTCATGATTTAAATGATAAGTTAGTGGTATTGTATTGTGCATAATATCATGATGAGAGCTTGTCATTTTGTATGTCATTTTAGACTTGGAACTCTAAGACATGGTTTGTATGGTTTCAAAATACTTGTGCATGAAAGGTGGTTTATATGCCTTAATTATAGTGTATGAGTTTTGAACTTGATTATGATTTTGGAACCTCTTGGGACATTGTTACAAGTGATATGGCTAAAGTTTGGCTTTAGTGCGGGAGGTATGAGTTCTCCACAATTGAGATAGTGCGCACTAGGGTGGTCTTCCCAGTGGGTTAATGCCCGGAATAACCATTTTGATATTGATTTAGTCCGAGACGTGATGTCCAAGTATCCCACTAATTGATTTCGCATTAAATTCCAAGTTGACAACCAATGCTTAATTGTAACTTGTGATTCTTGCAATTGGCGAATTGATGTTGTTAAATACATTGATGTTGATCTATGTTGTAAAGAATCATTTAAGTTAGCTTAAGATGATCCCTTAGAACACCATGAACATAGACGTTAAGTGGAATGATCCCTTATATTCGTCTATATTGATCTTGCAATGATATTAAAACTTTAGGGTATACGCATATGCTTCTTCCTACGAGTAACTTGATTACTCACCCTAGTGGTTTGTGTTGTTTTCCGGTAAGGAAACTATGTTCTTGGATGCTTATCATCCTTAGAAGCTTTTGAGCAATTTGGAACATTTTGTATATTGACATGCACTTGTTTAACACGTTTCACTTTTGGATGATATATTTTATATACCATGGTTATATGGTATTTTAGAAGCTAAAGTAGCTTACTTGATGTGCAATGATACTTAAGTACTACTTTTGATGTTATAAGCATGTATGTAAAGAGGCTAAGGGCCAAACATGTTTACTTTAGGACTTGTGTCTATTGGGTACCAACTTTTCTTTCAAAAATGTATTTAAACCAACTTTGAAGGTTTAGCATATGGAAGTTTTGTAATTAACATGTATGAGGCCATGAGCCATTTGTTTACATTCAATTATGCATATAAAGTTTGTTGATATGTTTACATACTCAAAACTCATTGAAAATCAGTTTTAAACTGTCATTTTTGAACTAAATTATGAAGGGATTCAAAGTATGGGTTGAACCTTAACACCTTTGGTATATAGCAGGTCTTTTAGCAGCTTTTCAAAGTGTTTTGGTCGACTAAAACTCTATTTTGGTTGACCGATGGCAGTTGGAAATTTCATTGTACAGTAAAAACCCATTTCCAGTAGCCATTTTTACTGTTTGGACTTATTTTGGTAGACCGATGGCCTATTTCGGTAGATCGATGGTTCAATTCCGTCTACCAAACCAACCAAGCCTTAAAAAATTGTTTTCACAAAATTTTCTATCCAGTTAAGTTGATCAAAACTCTATTTCGGTCGACCGAAATAGCCCTTGTTACACACAGCTTCTAGTTTTGCTTCAGCACTGAAGTTCCAACTTCAAAGGGTCATAACTCCTTCATTTCTAATCCAAATAGGGTGATTTTTGAGCCTAAACTCAAGGATTTTGAGTCAGTGTTCCAATGGTACCTATATAATTCTTAGATTCTAATAAAAGTGGGAGTTATTCAGGTTTTAGTTAGGTGGTGTCAGTTTTCACTTAAACCAGGAAAGGGCATTTTGTGGGATTCTTGGTCAAAGTTCCTAAAACCTCTTAAAATATGATGAAATGATTAGATTAGGTTGTATTCACCTTGTTTGATATGTTTAGGGTCAAGTTTGTCTCTTTAATTGTGAATTGACCATTTTGCCCTTGGTTGACAATTTTTGCCCGTTTTGAACTTTTTTTTCGTTTCCGCTCTCTTTAAGTTCCGTAACCTCATGAAAAGTCACATTGGTGTCTTAGGGGTAACTTCTACCTATATTGACCTTGGTTTTATCTTTTGCTTCCGCAATTTGGATCCGTTATCGGATCAACTTTCTGTTCATCACTGACGCACCAGGTTGAAAAACTTTGGCCGTCACACATACCTTACATATAAATTTTAAATCATGCATTTAAATTCTCTACGAATCTAATTAAACAATTTAAAACATGTAAAACTTCAATTCAACATCCCAGAATGTCCCAACAACAACAATACAATATATAAACATGATCTTAACATTGTAAAACACAATTCATGCACCAAGTCATTAAATCATGCAAAAATTACATAAAACCCACTAACGTAAAATCATACTTTATAAATCTGATTTTTACATCTAATTTGGTTTATTAATTAAATTTTAAAAATCCTAGAATTAATCTAGACATGTATAGAATACGAATCAAAGGAGAAGAGTTAGAAAAGAACTTGTCTTATTATTTTCAGATTGAAAACCTAAGCCTCCTTCTTTCTTGTTTTAGCCCTCTTCTTTGCCAAAACTTTCTTTTTTCTTTATCTAAAACTCTTTATAAAATGTTATACGTGAATAGAGTTTTCTAATCTTTTTACAAGTTAATACCCATATATATAGATAACTATAAAATCATATTTCCATTCCAACGTATAAAATATAAAATCCTATTTCCGATCAAACTTTCCTTAAATAAAATAAAGGAAAAGGAGAATAGAAAATATAAATATAAATACATTAAATCTGTTACATATATGTATATAATATATTTAATTATAATACATATAATTCTAACTTTCCATAAAAATAATAATAACAATATATATAATTCAAACTTTCCATAAAATAATAAGAACAACAAATATAATTCTATCTTTCCATATAAATAATAATAACAATAGTAAGTATATATATATATATATATTATTATTATAAATATATAAATACAACTATTCATGGGTAAATATCCATACCCATTAAACATCTTATCCAAGTAGTCCGTGGGACCTAAATGGTTGGTCCATTACTACTGTCCATATCCAACTCCTTTTGAAATAAAATAAAATAAAACAAATAATTTAAATAGAAATAAATACATAGCATGTAAATAAATATATACACATCATCACTTAGCATTTAAACAAATCCATTCATACCAATAATTAATTAAAATAACATTTAAGCACATAAATTAATTTAAACCAATAATTTAATTAAAATTACATAAATAAATAGTCATGTAATCAAATAAATCATTTAATCAATTAAAAATGCAATAAAATAATAAATTAAATACCGAGGCTATCCTTTTAAAATTAGGGTATTTCATTTTTCCCCCATAACAAAAGGAATTTCGTCCTCGAAATTCACCCTTACCTTCTTCCATAATTTTTAGAAATTGTAAGCGAATGCCATCCTCTCGTTCCCAATTAGACTCAGCCTTATTGTGGCGACTCCACTGGACACGCACTAAAGGTCTAATCTTGTTGCGCAGAATTTGATCCCTATGGTCTACAATATGATGCGGTGGCTCTATATATGTTGCATCTGGCTGTAACTCAATCTCACTAACATTAATATGCTGATAACGATCCTCATCTCGCAAAATTTTTCATAACATAGAAATATGAAACACATTATAGACACAATGCAAATGGTTCGGAAGTGCTAAGCGATAAGTTACAGCTCCAATTCGATCCGTAATCATAAAAAGACCGACAACTCGCGGTGACAACTTCCCTTTCTTCCCAAAACACATTACTCCTTTTATAGGAGACACTTTGAGTAAAACCTGATCTCCAACTTAAAACTCTAATGTACGAGTACGATATTCTGCATAACCCTTCTGCCTACTCTGGGCAGTGCGCATGCGATCCCTAATAATAACGATCTTTTCAGAGATATCCTTAATAAATTCAGGACCTAGAAATCTACTCTCTCCAACCTCTATCTAGCTAATAGGAGATCTATATGGTCGGCTATATAATGCCTCAAATGGTGTCATACCAATAATCTTCAGAAAGCTATTGTTGTATGAAAACTCCACAAGTGGAAATTAATCTTCCTAATGACCCTTAAAGTCAAGGACACAAGAACGAAGCATATCCTCCATGATCTGATGAACCCTATTGGTTTGTCCATCAGTTTGAGGATGATAAGCAGTACTGAGATGCAATTCTATACCCAAAGCCTACTGTAAACTATTCCAGAATCCTGACACAAAGCTCGAATCCCTATCCGATATAATAGATAGCGGTATGACATGCAACTTCATAATCTCTGTAATGTAAAGTCTCACCAACTGTTCTGAACTGAAATCAGTGTGACTAAGTAAGAAATGAGGTAATTTAGTCAACCTATCAATGATGACCCAAATGGAATTGTGATCCTTAATTGAATTAGGCAATCTCTCCACAAAATTCATAAAAATGCTTTCCCATTTCTACTCTTGTATAGGTAGTGGCTGTAAAGAACCTGGTAGTTTCTGATGATTAATTTTAACCATCTGACAAGAACTACATTTAGGGACAAAGATAGTAATGTCCTTCTTCATACTTGCCCACCAAAACTACCACTTCATATCGTGATACATCTTATCTCCTCCTAGATAGATAGAAAACTTAGATCTGTGAGTCTCAGTCATCACATCTTTCCTTAAATCGTCAGTAAAGGGTACTACTAAATGCCCTTTGTACCTTAAACCTCCATCAGTCTTAACATAATAAAATGGAACCTCTCTAGAAGCTGTCTCTGCAACCTTGTCAACTCACTGCTGATCCATAAGTTGTGCTTTCAGAACCTTGTGAATGATAGAAGTTGTAACAACCATGTAAGCCATAAAAACATTAGATAACTCATCAATTGTCTTCAAAGTATCCTACTCAATGATGAATAATGCAGAAAGACTAGCATAGGGTCGGCGACTGAGTGCATCTGCCCCCATATTTGCTTTCCCTAGATGATATTGCATAAAGAAATGATAGTCTTTCACAAACTTTAACCATTTGCATTGTCTCATATTCAGCTCCCGCTGAGTGAACAAATATTAGACTCTTGTGATTACTGAATATCAGAAGGAATTTTCTAACATATAATGCCTCCAAATACGTAAGGCAAAGACCATAGTTGCCAACTCTAAATCATGTGTCAGATAATTAGGCTCATGAGGCTTAAGTTTACGAGATCCATACGAAATTTGTCGTTTCTCCTGCATCAAAACACACCTAAGACCTTGCAAAGAAGCATCAGTATAAACAAGATACTCTATCCCACTCTATGGAGTAAACATAACCGATGCAGAAGTCAATTTGCTCTTTAGTTCATCAAAAGCTTTCTAATAGTGTTCATCTCATATGAATCGTATACGTTTCTTAGTCAGATGAATAAATGGTCCCGCTATCTTCGAGAACCCCTGAATGAATCTACGATAGTAGCTTGCCAATCCCAGAAAACTCTGAATCTCCGAAGGTGTAGTAGGTTGTCCCCACACTACCACTGTTGAGACCTTGGCTGGATCCACCACTATCCCCTTCTCTAACACTACGTGACCCATAAACTTCACCTTTCGTTGCCAAAATTCATATTTCTTGAACTTGGCATACGATTGGTGTTCACGAAATGTTTGCAACACTGTGCGAAGATGTTTAGTATAATCATCATCTGACTTAGAATAAATCAAAATATCATCAATAAATATGATGACAAATTGATCTAAGTAAGCCCTGAAGACTTTGTTTATTAAGTCTATGAAGACTGCTGGTGCGTTAGTTAATCTGAAAGGCATGCCACAAAACTCATAAGAACTATATCTAACGAGAAACGCTATCCAAGGAACATCTTGCTCCCTAACCCGAAGTTGATGATATCCAGAATGTAAATCAATCTTAGAGAAATAAGTAACTCCCTTTAACTGATCAAAAAAATCATCAATCCTTGGTAAATGATACTTATTACGAATAGTAACCTTAATAAACTCTCTGGAATCTATACACAGGCATAGTGAACCATCCTTCTTCTTCACAAGTAAAACTGGTGCTCCTTAGGGTGAAGTACTCCTCTAAATAAAACCCTGACTGAGTAACTATTGAATTTGATCCCTCAGTTCTCGCATCTCCACTCGTGCCGTCCTATATGGTGCTCTAGCAATAAGCGTAGTTCCTAGAGCTAAGTTAATCACAAAGTCTATCTCTTGACTAGGTGGTAACCTTGGAATCTCTTCAAAAACATCCAAAAATTCCTGTATAATTGGTATACTATCCAATGATACAGTAATCTCATCCTCTGTCTCTTCCTCAACATAAAACAAATACATAATACAAATCCCGTTAGAACGTGGCATAACGTGAACGTACATATCTTGACTAGGTATAGCAATATAATAGACCTATCATAACAATTAACTTGGGCATTGTAGTGAGATAACCAATCCATCCTGAGTATGCATGTCCAAAACCAATAAATTAGCTAGAAATCTAAGTCTAGAAATATCTAGTGTCACAGGCCCATCACTCTCATGTAAAATAGTGCTAACGCCTATAGGTGTAGAAATACTACAAGGTCTATCGTATAACCACATCGTTATCCCAGGTAATGTAACAAAAAAAGTAGACACGAATGAATGCGTAGCACCCGTATCAAATAAAACACAACCATGAGTACCATGAATAGGAAACATACCCTCAACAGCCTAAGGCGTCTGAACATCCTATGGCACGGGGTTATATACCTTACCATAATGCAACTACTACGGTGCCTGTCATTGCGGCTGTGGTAGTGCTGGTAAAGCCGGGAATGTCTATCCTTGAATACACAGAATCTATGGAGCGACTAAAAGTAATGGTGTCCTTTGTCCCTATTCAGCTTTAAGACACTACCTAGATGTATGTCTAGGCCCTCCACAAGTATAACAACTCCCCTTAAAAGTGCCAAACTACCTCCTCTGTTGGTTAGCCTGTGGCTGACCCTGTCCTGCCTGTGGTCCTCTATTCTCCTACCTCGGAATAGGTGCCCCATTCCTCTGAGCATCTGAACCACCCTTGTGATTCTTCCAAGACTGCTGTCCCTGGAATCTACTTTTATCATTTTGTTGATGCCCATTGTCATTTCTTTTCTCAACTGGCTGATTAGCAGAGTCTCTGCCACCTTGCTTCTCACCTCTAATCTGTATAAAATCCACATTTAGGTGATAAAGCTGTAAAGCTGCGTCCACCACCTGACCATAAGTAGTGTAGGCTAGACTTCCTGTAATAGATCGTTCAATAGACCACATTAGTCCATTAACAAAACTAGGTATCCACCTGATCTGGAGTAAAAAGGGTTAAATGTGTTAATTGTTGCTCATATTTTGCTACTGATGAGAGCTAAGAAGTACACATTTAAACCCCTTAAGCTTGAGTATTCTAGGACCTTTATCTATCTTATTTACCCGTTTTAGTACTTATTTGTGTTTTTGTCTATTTCAGGTCAATAATGATAAAATGGGCTAAAAATGACTTCTTAAGACCTTTTTGGAGTCAAACTAAGTTTTGGTGAGGATCCGGAGCAAAAAGAGGCTCATTTGGAGCAAAAAGAGGCTGATGCTGAAAAACTGCCAAGTGAGATCGATCACAGAAAAAGTGAGATCGATCAAAGTTGGATCGATCCAACTTCAAAGTTGGATCGATCGAACAAGTTGGATCGATCGAACTGTTCGCGAAAGTTATTAAAAAGCAGATCTGAATCTCATTTCGGGAGTACTCGGGCTGTGCTTCAAAGAACAGATTCTAGGGCTAAGTTCTCACATTTTTGGCCCCTCAACGCCTTGTATATAAGAGGGATTCAACCATTCTTGAAAAGACCCATTATTATTTCATTGTATTTTCTAGTTTCTCTCTTAAGAAAGTTAGAGATTAGGGTTATAAGAAAAAAGGGAAGTGGAGGCACATCTCAAGATCCATCTCTTGATCCACTCTCTCTCTCTCTCTAGAGCTTCAAGGAAGAAGAGGAAGAAAAAGATGAAGCCATGTTTGGAGCTTGATTTCATGACCACATCCACCTCCTCCATGGTTGGCTAAATCTACACTTAGGGCTTGGATGAGCCCTAAGTCTTATGTAATCTAAACCCTTATATTTCTATTTTTGGGGATTTAAATATATTGTTGTGATTATTGTTCTAACCTTGTGAATTTCATGAATCTTGGTATATATATATGATTTCTATGGTTTAAGTCTCTAGTTTATTTACATGTCTATGTGTGATAAAATTAGGTTTTATGTCTCACATGATTCATATGATTTAATTCTTCCTATTAATTCTCTATTTTAATTAATGTTGTCTTATGTGTAATTATTTGGGAATTGATCTCAACACTAGTTTTTTTATATTAATTACATGTCTATGTGTGGTTGATTGAGAATCTAGTGATGGCTAGACATGGGTTTTCATTAAATGGATTTGTCAATTAATTTAATGGTTTATACTAATGTTTGAGGGTTGTTCTACAATTTAATTCATGTTTATAGGTAGGTAGACAATCTATACTTGCTTTGATATTCCATGGCTTATTATTACAAATTTCATGATTCTCTAGATTGATATGTGTTACAATTATGACTAGTTTGATGGGTCATGCTTAAAATTGATGGGTTGTGCTACACTTAGTTTAGGTAGACCATTCATTCTTTAATTTGATGGTCCATGCTTAATATTATAATTAGTAGTCACATTTTGTTCACAACAATGTATTCCTATTAACGGAAAGTAAGTGGTTAATTACACGAGCTTAATGGTGATTCCAACACCCTAAGTCCTCTTTTCATACCTCTTAAATCCCTATCTCTACTTAGTTTTATTTTAATTGCATTTTCATTAATTGAAGCAGTTTAATCATCTCACCAAATCTCTTTGCAATCTTGTTATACGCTAGAGTTAAAGTTAAATTCCAACATGAATAATCCCATGGGACGATCCCTACTCACCCTAACTATATTTCTAGTGAAGGTAGTAGTAGCTTCTATAAATGTAAAACTTGGCCCTCGCCTTAATGCACACTCTTAAGCTTATGGTAGGACGATGATCAAATATTTAAGTTTGGGTGTGTGATGAGTACTGAAAAGTGCGCATTTAAACCCATTAGGCTTAGATATTCTAGGACCTTTATCTACCTTATTTTTCCACTTTAGACTAATTTCATGTTATTTTTGTTTTCAGGCACTTATCCCCAAAATAAGTTAATACAGCCAAATAAGAGCATTAAAGAAGCAATCTTGAGCTGAATGGAAGAAATCAGCAAAGTGGAAGCGAAATGAAGCAAAATGGTGGAAATTCACCAAGTTCGATCGATCTCAACATTCTTTCCATCGATCAGGAAGTGATCAATCTAAGCTTCATCAAGATGGATCCAAGCTTTTGTCCTTATCCCAAAGATCTAACCATCTTCGATAGATCCAACCTTTCTCAGATCGATTGAAAAGATTTGATCTTATCCTAACCTACCACTCCATCTACCTCTTTTGTCTCTTTCCCAAAATATCCCATAAATATCTCATATTTGTCTTTATCCAAAAAGGCGCCGCCAAGGAAAGATCGATCCAACCAAAGTTTGATAGATCTCACCTAAGTTTGACTGATCTCACCAAAGTTTCAATCGATCGAACCTTCTCACATGTGAATTAAATCAAATTCCATGTCATTAAAAGTTGTTTCATGGTGCAATCATTGGAGGAGCCCTTGTGCACGAATCCAGACCATTAGGTGTGACACTTGAGCTACCTATATAAGGATTTGGGCTACTTTTTACACATATCTTGCATACCTTATCATTATATAACATTCTTAGAGAGGAAGAAAAGAGAGGAGGGGAGGTTAGAGACATATTATTGGGAGTTTTTCCATCACATCAAGAAGAAGAGCATTTCTACCATGGAGATAGCCCTTAAGGGTTGGAGGACTACATCAATGAGTGGCTAAACATCTTCTTGGGGCTAGAGTTAGCCCTAAGCATGCCTTC
>JAOTQH010246327.1:0-12265 GCA_025631255.1 Cornus kousa | reverse complement strand
TCTATGGCTTATTGTTGCAAATTTCATTATTCTCTAGATTGATGTGTGCTACAATTGTTACTAATTTGATGGGTCATGTTTAGAATTGATAGGTTGTGCTGCATTTAGTTTATTTGTTGGTTGAGTAGACAATTCACGGTTGAATTTGATGGTCCATGCTTAATATTGCAATTAGTAGTCGCATTTTGTTTACAAGAATGTCTTCCCTAAATTAGTTGAAAAATGTTGGCATAGCTTCTGTATTTTTTTCTTTGGAATTCTAGATTTCTAGAATTTTCAATTTTTGGACCCCTTCATCCATGCCTCTATTTATAGACTTCTTGGATGAATAGGATGATGACATGGGTTCTTTGTGATAATTATCCATTAGAATAATTATTTCTAAATATATTTTATTAGGAATAATTATCTTTTTATTTAACTAACTGGGCTAATTAAATAATTTAAATTGACCAAATTTAAGCTAATTAAGTAATTTAATTAAATATGAGACCATATTTAATAGACCAATTTATCCGGACAAAAGAACATGAAATTTTAATGTATACACATCATATAATAGGTTTAATTTAATCTGTCTATCTATTATATTTAAGAAACAAAAGTGTCCCACACAATCATCATTTGGCAACAATGTAATGTGGGATAATAAAGAGACCAAACCGTAGAGGATCCAAGTCCTAAGTATGGCACCAAACAAATCATGGATAATCAAAAATGGATGTAATTGCTTTATTCTGGTAATACGGGTAATACTATCAATTAGTATAAATAAGATTTGCTTTGCTTATACCATCATTGCTAGATTCCGTTGAATTCAATACAGTAAGATTTGCTTTGAAGATACCCATTTTCTTTTCCATTTCAAAAAGTCAACTTTTTTAAATGGTCATCATAATGCCAGATATGCTTGTTGGCGTATTCATTTGTCTGGGAAAAAATGTCAAAACAATTTCCCAATAATAAAATATTTAATTTGTTTTCTCCATTCAACCTAAAAGAAAAAATCTCTAAATTTTGGGAAATTTGTTTAAAAAGTTATTTTCTCATCAAATAAATCAGAATCCAAATTTACTCTTATATTTTAATAGACAATGATTGAATAAAATTGAATTACATAAAAATTATGTTAAAAATTATGTTCGAAAGTCATACAATCCTTCTCAACCGATGTCGCTATTACGTTTCGTATACGCTCTCGCTCAAATCAAAATTTCTCTGCTTATGACTTAATTTTGTCGCTCTCACACTTTTACTCTTGAATCGACTTTCGCTCCTGTTCTCGCTTTATGTGACTTGATATGAAAGTATTGAGTTGGCGATTTTGAAATAGAATTAAAGGAAATTTAATTTATTTATTTTTTGGTTCAATTCTAAGGTTGGTACTTCCAAGCGTATTAATTTTTTTTATTAAAAAAATTTAATGAAACTATATTTCAAATAACTAAATGTAAGTACATAGTTACACAATTCTTCATAACAAGTGTCGCTCTCACGTTTCGAGCGCCCTTCCGCTCTTACGCTTCGCGCGCGCTTCCGCTCAAATTCTCACTATTTATGACATAATTTTGCCGCTCTCACGCTTTCGCTCTCGAATTCGTTCTCGCTTCCACTCTATGTAACTTAGACCATAACACGTCTTTATATTTTCTTAATAATTATTATTTGCTCCCAACAGGAAGAAAATCTTGTGATGAAGACGATGGAAGTGACATGTACAGAAATTTATTTTAATATTTTTCAAAATTAATTTTGTGATGAAAACTCTTTCAAGTTCTAGGGCCACTGAAATAATATATTAGTTTTGAGCCCAAAAAAAAGGAAAGAATTAATGTAATTTCCAAAATGGTTATTGTTTTGTAGGATGTAAAAATTCAAACTCGAAAGTGTTTGAACTCGAAAGTGTATATACATGATGCTATAAATTTGATTTGATACACAATTGTTGCCTCTTAAGTTTCAAGATTTGAGATCATGCATGATGCCCACTATTAAACTCTTTATATTTGTAAATATAGAGGATGACACGACATTCTACTTAAATGCCAAAGCAAACCATTCGAGTGCCTAGAGGGCCAAAACCAAATGCTACAATTACAACCACCACCCATGTTCTTATATACAAAAATATGTTTTTTATTGTGTAATTGTCTAGTAATAATACTCACACCGAACACTTGTAAGTAAATTATCTTATCGAATAATTTTTAATTAATTATTTAAACCAAATACTACTTGAAGGCACAACTCACAGATCATCTGTGCATCGGAAAATTTCATATCTCTTCATTATACACTCTATATATGTATTTACACATATTTTGGTTCACGGTTGTCCTTTGTCATGTTTAGACATCTTAGTGGACATCTATTTATTCATGTTTGGGCATTGAGCATGTTCCATTTTGTCCTTCACCCATAACTTTGATTTGCGTATCAAATCTTTGAGGGTTCTATTTTCTTATTTGTTAAATAATTGACTAATTAAAAAAATAAGTCAAACAATTCATTGCAACTCTTAAATGCAAAAATCATTTTTTACTGTCAATTTGTCATTCTTAAATGAGTAATGCCATGTGTTGATTTGATCTAAGCAGAATCTTTCGCATATGATGGGTTCCACTACTATTATATGCGCATGGATCCCCAATGGCCCGATATAAGTTTTCAAGATTTGAGATCATCCATAGTAATTCTCTCTATTAGACTCCTATTTGTAAATGTAAAGGATGACATGACCCTCTACTTAAAAGTGATCGCTCAACAAGTCTATCCGGACTGAACTGGTCTTTATTTTTATTATTTTTATTATTTTTTAAAATTAAAAAAAAAAAACCTTATGCTATTTATCAATTATTATTTTTAAATATGTAGAGTAGTGCCTTTGCAAAAACAGCTCTTTATATTTTCCTTCTAGAAGAAAATTGGTTCGGTGCTTTGATCTAAGCCGAATCATTCGCATTATGATGGATCCCACCCAATTGCCCAATAGAATTTTTTTTTTTGTTCCTTAATTGATCGGTTAAAATAAATGAATTTTTTTTTGAAAACTTATATTCAAATTTTTTTTTTAATTTCTACTAGAATTAATTACAATACTTTGTTACTTATAATTATATTGTTTTGCCTTGTTAGGGGAAAAAAACAAAAAAAAAAAAATTATAATTTTATTATTTTTATGTGTAATCTAATGTGTGTTTGTGTATATATAGTGAGAGAAACATTATTCCGTAAAATAAGCTAAAAATTGATCCACTTTAAGAAATTTTGGAAACATAATACGGCGCCTCCAAAGCAGCACAAAAGACGGCCAAAATCCCGATTGATTGGCGGGAATGAATATTAGTGGCTTAGATTATAGCCGTCATCAGCACTACTTCGCTCTAGGGTTTTTACCACCATCATCGACAACTAGGCCCATCAAGAAGATCCAACGGTTGAAACACCTTCACCTTCCCGCCCATTGTAGACCACCTTCTATTACTGTAAAGTGTTAACATTTTATACGCATTTAGGTTCCTCACCGATTTCTATTACCAATTATATTTCATTATTTTTTTCCCTTTTTTTTTTTTGTTCCTTTTTTATTCTTAATAATCCAACACTCCCAATTCCTCTTTCTATCTCTTTCCTTCTCTCTCACACACGCACAAATTCAAACACAAAATCACATTCTTTTCTCAGTTTCAATCATCCATATAGGTTCAATTCGTTATCACATCTCGGAAATGGTTAGTTTCAATTTTGATTTTTCAAAACCATCGTCGAATTTTATGTGTTTGCTTTGTTCTTGATCTCAAATTCAACTTTATTTTCATGTGAATTTGATGTTGAAGATTGGTTTTTGTTAGGTGGGTTGTGGGATACGATTGAAGAAGAGAAACACAGAGTGGCTATCCAGTTTACTTCGTAGCAAATTTTTTCGTTCTTGCGTTGATCATCGAGACCTTCGAAAGAATGAAAAGAATGTGTTCTGCATTGATTGTACTATTTGCTTGTGCAAGCACTGTGTCGTGGCTCATGACTTCCATCGTTGGCTTCAAATTTGTAGATATGTCTATCATGATGTAGTCCGCCTTCAAGACATACAGAAGCATCTTGACTGTTCCAAAATTCAGGTCTAATTTTTCTCTCTATATCTATACAAATATATATATATATATATATATATATATATATATATATACATACCCTAACTCATCTTTAATTAGTTAATTGTTTGTGTCTTGAATGATTTGCAATTATTATCAGGGTTTTTGGTATTGTTGGGTCTTTATTCTTCTCAACTTGTTTTCTTAATTTTGTCTTTGAAATTAATGAGTGGTGTTCTACTGATATGATTTTGATGGATTTTAATCACATATTTTCCTTTCTATTGTGTTTGATAGATTCTTACCTATCTTTCTTTTACTGTGAAATTGATGATAGCATAATATATAATTAACTATGAGTTTTTGTGTTTATCTAATTAAATAATTACATTCTCATCAGTTCTTCCTAAATTCATTACTTTGAGTGTGTACCTTAATGCGATTTAGTCAAAAATGGTTATTTGTTTCCATTTACTTTATTGAATTGAATTCCTATTGGTAATTCAGTTTTTGCTGATTGGAGTAAATATGATTTCTTTTTAACAACTTAATAAATCATGCATTTTTCTAAATGTTGTCTTTTACCCCCACATTGTCCCTCTTTTTGTGGAATTAATTTCATTAATGAATAAGTTGGTCAACGATTACACAATCTAATGGTGATTTGAATTCACAGACATATAAAATCAATGGTGAAAAAGCTGTGCATTTGAATCCCCGGCCACAATCTAGAGATCCCAAGCCATTAAAATCAAAGAGCGGCGCATCTTGTCAAGCTTGTGGAAGGTACATACAAGACTTGCCTAATCACTTCTGCTCCATTGCATGCAAGGTACAGACTGCGTAATGACCACGAACTTCTTGTTATTCATCATTTTCTTCGTTTCAGTACATAATGCTAAATGAAGATGATATGTCTATATGATGAATTCACAGTTTTCCGAAGCTAAGGAGATATCTGAAGATCCGATCCAAAAGTTGAGCTCCTTCCCTTTTCCACATATCCATTACCTATCCTTGAAAGAGAGCGATGACACTGAAGGCAACACAACTGAAAAGGATTCATCTTTCTCTTTGAGCGATTCGTCTCAGGAGAATCATTCCTCTGTAAGTTCGGTATTGAAGCCGAAGAAGCAGTTGCACAAGAGGAAGGGCTTTCCTCGCAGAGCTCCTCTTAGTTAATGCCTAAAACAAGTTCTAGGTTTTGTTTTACCTATTCACATTTTTTTGGCTTACGTTAAGGTATTAACACAATAAAACCACAGTTAAAGTGCTCTCTATAATGTTGTTTCGAGAAGCTAAGTCACTCTCAAGTAGCCCCTATTTTCGGTTTTAGTTGGGGTGGGTTAGTGAGTGACCCCTCTTGTCTGAGTATATAGTATTAGTGTGGTTGTACAGCATAAGGTGGTGGTGGTGTTGGCTGTGGCAACTGCTATAAATACAAATGTATGATTGATATTCAACTTTTGTATCTATCCAAGGGTTTTTAATGGTTGAATTGGATATTCCTCCTTATAATAAAAAGTAATTTTGTTTTGTGTTTCTGTTTTTGAGCAATATATATGTGCTTCTCACTGTGTTGGCATGGGTTGTTGTTGCTTTTTTTCCCTTTTCTCTTTTCTTTCTTGCAGGGCGGTTGTGAATTGAGAGCTTTGTCTCAAACCTTTTATGGGATGATTATGGTCTTCTCGTTTCGTTTTTTTTTTCCTTTGGTAGTTGGTTTTGTTGGTCCCTCTGGTCCCATACCATGAGAAACATATATGCTTTGTTTCATGTTTTCATGTGAATGTGGCAGACAAAAGGAGCCCTAAAAGTTCTGATAGAGAATAGGAGGAGGAGATTATGGCGAGCCAGCGATGAAGGGGACACTTCAATTATATGCATGCTGCACATGGTATGATGGCTTCACTTTTCTCTTCTTTTTTTATTTTTTTCTTTTTCTTTTATTTTTTTATTTTTTTATTTTTTTCATGTCGGCTTTGGTAAAGTCAGGTACAAATGTAAAATTGTTCATCTACATGCATTTTAAAGATTGCTTGTTTTGGTAGCGTAACGCTTGAGTTGTTAACTATATATTAATTCGAGTTCTAACTTCTAAGTACAATGATAAGTCGTTTCACATAAATAGTGTAAAAACTAAGGTTTAGTTTAGTGTCTTCCTTAGCATCCTGCATTGGTGGCTGTACTAATTATCTATAAAACTGCACATTCACCCATTGCTGATTGTTGAGAGATGGTTTCATTCCATAAATGAGTCTAAAATAATTAGTGTGACTTGATTTTAAATATATGAAAAGGTGGGTAAGATTATCAAAGAGAATGAAGACTTACATGGTGTATTGAATCACTTTTAGATTGATGTAGCAGTTACATTTTGTAAGCTAAGCATACATTTTTCTGTTTTACTAGCTAAACAGTAGGTTTTTTGGGATTTGAATCCCAACCTTCACCTTTGAAATGTGAGAAAGTACTACTAAATAACAGTGGCTTGGCTCGGTATTTAAGCGCAATGATTTGTGTAAATGGTTTTTTTATTTTATATACAGAGTGTATATATATATATATATATATATATATATTACCCCTTAAATTAAAGACTAAAAATTGAAAAGGAAAAGAGTGGCCTGACATGTTGGTCAAAAAAGGCAGTCGAATAGAGGGCTGGGTAAGCACAAAGACATGATACCAATTTTGTGATGGGTTGAAATTTGGAACCGTGATTTAAGATTTTTATATAGAGACAAGGGAGTGGTTTCTTCAGGTCACGATCAAATAGTACTTTTTTTTTTTTTTTTTTTTTGACCCTTTCCTTTCATTGAATTCGAAATGGAATATGGTTTTATCAGAAAGTTGGCGAGCCGAACTTTGTCAGCCCTCTGATGCATTTTTGGTCCTATGATGCAGAGGTGGCAAAGTATTCCTCATGTTGTAGACCGAGAGCTTAATTGATCTTCCTCGTCTCATCTGAAATTCTTTACGGGAGAAAAATCGACGACTGTGTCTAGGGTTTTTTTGTTTTTGGCGTTGACACATCTAAAAAGATGAACAAAAAGATGGCGATGACAATCAGTTGAGCATAGAGAACTATAGAAGATGATTAATCCCTGAAGCATTTTAGAATTTGTTGTATAATCAATTCAAACTAATTGCCAATAGTTCAATAATTTGTTATTTTTAGCAAATCAATTAAAATAAACAAAAAAGCAACCTATTTGAATTCTCTTAAAATGGGTCGGGTTGTGTTAAATGGATCATGTTTTCACTAAACAGGTCTTCACATGTCAGCTTGGAATTATAGTTTCAAAATTCATAAAATAATATAAATTTAAAGATTTTCCAAAAGTTGGACAAAATTCATAAAATAATGTATTGGTTTAGAGATTTTTCCAAAAGATGTAGGATTTAACAGGCAGCTCAATTTTATCCATCCAAAATTGATGAGTTTATTAGCATAAAGTAACAAGTTTAAAAAAAAGAAAAAAAAGAAAAAGAAAGAGAGAGAGAGAGAGAGAGAATGGGCTGCTTGGTCCTGGTGGGTTGACTCGGTCCATTTTAACCCAATTCATATTTGACCCGCTTCAAGTAAGTTAAATATGGATTGTGATTTCATATAGGTATAAATAAAGAGTGCCTAAATCATTATTTCATAGATAAATGATATATCAAGTCAGATTTGAAAAGAACATTGAAATGCAGCTCTCGACATTTTATCCTACATGTACATTATAATCCTAACTATATTTTGAGGCTTGATCTTATCTTTTGATAAGGATAATTTAAATAAAGTAGTCTAAACAGATTGAATAAGGTAGTTCAAGTTAACTAGTTTGAAATTAAATGGAGGCAATTGAGTAGATAAAAGTATATCAAATTCAAAAGGAAGAGTTTTCTCGAATATCTTTTCAAATCCCAACAAGTCGTAACAGTTGTACCAGAGTATCGTTATAAATATGACATTTCACTTCAGAGCTCTAGTAAATGACTTGATAGTCGGAGAGCTCTTAGTAAGTACCACACCGGTGTCGATTAAAGTTCACCTCTTTGTTGCAAGGAAACGGTGTCGTTCGGGATTATGCAGAATCATGCTTCAACAGTTGGCGCCATTTGTGGGAACATATAGTGATTTCCCAAAGAAATTAGGATTTTGTTGTGATCCAATCTGAATGTTGGAGAAAACCTTAAGTATCGAGCCTCGCACTAGCAAGACTCACCCAAATTGAGCCTCGCGCTAGCAAGGTTCACCCACATTAAGTTTAGTAAGGGCTCATCCATATCAAGCCTCGCAATGGCAAGGCTCGTCCACATTAAGTTTTTGGCAATGGCACACCATATCAAGCCTCGCACTGGCAAGACTCACCCATATCAAATTCTTAACAAAGCTCACCCACATCGAGCCTTTGATAAGGGCTCCCTCAAATCAAGCCCCACACTGGCAAGGCTCACCTGCATCAGCAAGGGTTTACCCAAGCCTCGCACTGGAAAGGCTCAGCCAAACCTCACAAAGGCAAGGCCAAACAGCTCTATAAGGGCCAGGTTTCCCACCAAGGTAGGGCCAGGAAGGTCTTCCACCAAAGTTAGGCCAGATAGGTCTCCAACCAAAGTAAGACCATATAATTCTCTCATAAAGGCCATATAGGTCTCCCACCAGGGCAAGGCCAAGAGGTCTAATACGAATGACAATCAGATCTTTCACCTATGTCATGCAGGTCTCCTACTAAGGCAGGGACAACTAGGTCTCCCACCAGGGTAGGGCAGGGCTCCCATCTCCTACCAAGGCCAAGCTAAGCAGGTTTCTAACCAAGGCAGGGCCAAGTAGATCTTACAAAAATGCTATGCAGGTCTCTCAATAAGGTAGGGCCAACTAGGTCTCCCACCAAGGCAGGGTAGGAAGGTTTCCCACCAAGCAAGGCTAGGCCAAATAAGTCTCCAACCAAAGTAAGACCAGACAATTCTCTCACGAAGGTCAGGTAGATCTTCCTACTAGGGCAAGGCCAAGAGGTCTCATACGAATGGTAGGTGATGCGACTAATGTGTGTATCACAAATTGTGTTTAAATATTTAGAATTAAGAGTGCAAAGTGGGCATCAACTTTACATTTAAAAAAGCCACAAAACACTTATACGCAAGTATAAAGTGAGAAGGGTTCGTCCTCAGGGATTAAGGGATGGAATCTAACTTGACATTAATGGACGTGAGATTGAAAGGAAGTTTGATTGATTGATTATACTAATATGAACATGCAATTAAAATTGACACTAAATTAAATAGAGTTTAGAGATAAAAAGAGGAGGCTTAGGGCATGGAATTCACCACTAAACACATGCAACTAAACCAAGAGTCTTCAATTAATAGGGAAAACTTATTGTAATCAAAATGTGGCTACAAGCACACATAAATCAAGAGGATAATACAATTTGCAGTAATAAGCATGGACTATCAAATCAAGAATGAATTGTCTACCTAACTACAAGTAAACTAAGGTGTAGTACAACCCATCAAGACTAAGGCATAACCCATCAAACTAATTAACAAATGTATCCAATAAATACCATGCATGGCCATCAGTAAACACAATTACAAAAAGCATTTAGGGTAGAGATTAATTCTCAATTAATTACACATAAGACAACATGCAACCAACATAGAGAATCAATAGAAAGAATTATCATAAATAAATTTTGGTACAACCAAGTTTGAGTTCACAAGATCATAACACTAATTACAATTAATAATCCCTAAATTAAATTAAAAGACACAAGTTTAATTACACATGCTTAGGGCTCATCTAAGCACTAAGTGAAGGACTAACCACTCATGGAGGTCATCAAGGTTGCTTCACAAATCATCTCCAAGGCTTAGCTCTTCTTCTTCTTCTGGTTGAAACCCTAGAGAGAGTGTGTATAAACTAGAGAGAGAATGCCTCAAAATATCCTAATTCCTAAACTAATCCTTGCCAAATGTCCAACCACTTGCCAAAAAGGGCTAAATTCCCTTATATAGGTGACTCAAGTGACATCAAAATGGTCAAACCTCGTGCACTAGGATCCCAAATGATTGCACCACGAGCTCCCCTGAATTCGAGCTTCAATTCTATTTTTTATAGTTTTCGAGGCAAGTTCGATCGATCACAGTGGTGGTTCGATCGATCACAGGTGTGTGACGGCTAATAATGTGTATAAGGACAAAGGCTCGAGATATTTATGAAGATTAAGAACAAAGGTTGTGAACGATATTAAAAGAGTTGGATCGATCACAACTGATGGGAGATATTTATTTGGATAAGGATAAAAGCATTTATGAGGATAAGAACAAGGCCTTCAATCCATCATGGCAACTAGCTGGATCGATCATGTGTGATCGATCATACTTAAGGTTTGATCAATCCAAGAGGAAATTTTGCATCTTCAACTTCCATTTTGCTTCATCTTCCTATCAAGACTTTGGTTGACCTTCCCAAGGCTAAAGTGGGAAAATAAGATAGAATAAGGTACTAATATACTCAAGATCAAGGGTTGAAATGTGCATATTTCAGCACTTAACACATCCCTAAACTTAAATATTGCTAGTCCCTTAGCAATGAATAAATAATGAAACAAAAGGAAGCAACTATACAACTAGAAATAAAATAAAACAATGAAAAGATAACGCCGTTTTCGTAAGGATCATAGTTGCATTTAGCATATGCAATAAGCCTTTTAAACCCCTAGGTTACCCCTAGTGGATGAGTGAAGTCTTGTGAGGGTTTTCAGAAATGATACCCACAAACATCAAATGCTCTTTCTCACTTAAGAAGCAATGACACATATCAACAAATGTCGAGAGAAGACTACCTCAAGTATGCATATTTTCAGCCATTTCTAAGCTATTCTCAACATTTCAATATCATGCAAGCAAATATAGTCCACACACATCAAACAAGTCAGTCATGCAAATCGAAACCAATTCTAGCATCCTTTTTGAGTGAACTGACATCAAAATATGTTATTATCTTAGCAAAATCAATGTAAAGATCACAAACTGGCCTCAAACTAGCCCACATCTCAAATATCAATCATCAAGACATTAAATAAACCTTTTATTCAATTGAACAATTATTATTATTATTATTATTATTATTATTATTATTATTATTTTTAATGGGATCAAAGATAAGAGTATGGTGCAATGTAAAGCTCTCTAGAAAATTCGTGTAATGAACGTTAGGTTAATGACTCCCAAACTGGATGACTTTAGGGCATTAAGTGTAAAGACACCCCTAAGGACTTAAAAGCTCAAATCAACTAGGCCACGAATCAAAATAACTCTCACTTTTCATTTCCTGACTTTTCACCTTTTGACGCAAGACTCGATGCTTAATGAGGCACAAATCTCGGTTACTTAGTAAAGAAGTTCTTTATTTCAATTTAGCCCTCCACTTTTTGAAGTGAGAATCAATACTTAATGAGGCACGAATCCTGGTTACTCAGTGAAAAGGGTTTGTTATTTAGCATGCAAGGCCATTTTGTCAAGAATGGTAATTTTTCAAAGCCTACTAGCTCAAATGGGATATAACCAAAATAATCAACTAAGCATGTACCCCATAAATTGAATGCTAGTGTGCGCCTGTGTAAATATAGTATTCTAGAATCAATTATTAAAGCATTTTCAACAAGCAAGATGATGTAGACCACTAAAGCAAGCATGATATCGAAAATTAAAAATTTACCCCTAAATGGCATCCTAAAGCATACAAAAAGTATTAGAGTCTCAAATCTTACCATTCCAAGGTAACTATGCTCTTAAAGATCAAAATCATAGCCATCTATAGACTGAAAATGAATCTCAAATCTCACATTCACATATCATACTTGAACTTTGAAATGAATGCAAAAAGTCCATCTTACCCCGAAACTTAAATTGCACATTGTCCTTAATGTAATGACCTGGTAATTTTCCTTCCTTTCCCTTTCTCAAATTTTCATGGATATATATATATATATATATATATATATTTTTTTTTTTTCCTTTCCATAATCTTTTCTTTTCTGAGTTCGGTTTCTCATCACTTAGTGTCATTTTGAGTGCTCGAGAATGGTTTTCGATACTCTTTTCTTTGGATTGACGACTTCCTTTGAGGACCGAGTCATTTTCACATTTTCACTTTTGTGACACTATTCACTTTTCGTCTTTTTCTC
>JAOTQH010246317.1:0-12265 GCA_025631255.1 Cornus kousa | reverse complement strand
GGATTGGATGCAAGAGCGGCTGCAATTGTTATGCGGGCTGTGAAAAATGTGGTTGAAACAGGAAGAACAATTGTTTGCACCATCCACCAACCAAGTATTGACATATTCGAATCATTTGATGAGGTAAGAAAACCAAATTAAGTGAAACTTTAGAACATGTAAGATAATATAGTTACTGAATATGTACTTATATTTGTGTGAACTGAAAAGCTGTTTGATTGTCACTGGTATCACTACATCAACTCAATGGTGCATATTTAACTAAGGAGATTATTTTCCAATTGCCACTTATGAAGCGATTTTATGAAAAAATTAAGCAGCTAGATCCAATATGCCTTTTTTCAAGCCTTTGAAATGTTTAGTAGGTATGACTGTTAGCTCAAAAAGGGAAAATAAAGATGTTCCATCATAAGCTTGGTTGGCAGGCTGCAAGCAAGATTGTCAATTATCTGAAGAAGAAGAAGAAGAAGAAGAATATAAGCAAGATTTATTTTATTTTTTACTTTTAATTTTTAATTTTTAATTTTTAATATAAGATGCTTTTTGTGTGAGAATGTGCATTTTTGGAACTCATTTGAGTGTGTTGAAACTATTATCTTTCTATATATTATAATTTTTTGTTAAAGCGTTATATATATGACTGTTCCAAGTATAGGAATCTAAATAAGTTTCTGCTGAACTAAGTGACAGGCTTCCTATTGTTTGCTGATGTTGGTTGTGACTTCCCAGCTGAATTTTAAGATCAATTTCCATCTTTTATAAATACCAAGAGACTGTAAATGCATTCGTCTATTTACAATACAATAAAATTGTCGCTTTTGAATACTGAAAGGTGTTGAACATTAGTATTTGGAGAACATTCTATGGTAGAATTTTTCCTGTGATCCAACTCCATATTGTGGTTTATATAGAAGCAGTTGTGGTTCAACACCGCCTTTCCATTTATTGCAGTTAATTCTGTTGAAAACTGGCGGACACATGATCTACTCTGGACCATTGGGTTGGCATTCCAGTAGCATCATTGAATATTTTGAGGTCAGTTCTATAGAAATTTTTTGAGGTCATCATACACTTCTCATATGTTTTTTCTCTCATATTAATACATAGATTATATGATGTGATTCTTGCATCCATATAATAAACAAATTTGCTAATCATATTTTCATTTGACCACATCTGTGTATCAGGGTATCCAGGGGGTGCCAAAGATCAGAAATAATTCAAATCCAGCAACATGGATGTTAGATGTCACATCTACATCAGCAGAGGCTGAACTTGGTGTTGATTTTGCCCAGATTTATAAGGATTCTATTTTATTTAAGTGAGTTAACGACCAAGCACTTCTCTTGGGTGTGCTTCTCTCTGAAGTTAGACAAGTAATTACAAATGTGCTAGATGTGACTATTATACAAATGAAATTATCTTCTCAAATAAGTATAAATGAAGATGTGAACCATCTATGGGTACATATTTGATGATATAAAATGTTAGTTCCAATGCCATAGACCATTCATATACTGAATAGGCTGCTTAAGTAAAGCATGGTCTAACTAGGACCACACTGACTTTGCACTAGGAGTAAAGCATCGTCTTATTGCTTTCGGTTACTGAGTTGTGGACATACGAGAATTTATTGATTTCTATGAGCAATTATATGACCATTCGTGCACTAATGATCATTTGAGTAAGGACTGGACTATGGTTAGCTGTAATATAAATCATTCAGAAGGAGTGCACTATGGTTAGAGTGATGTAGTGTCATTCCAAATAGGTTCTAGGTGGAGTCTGTGTAGACTAATCAGCTGTAGTCCAGCCACTAGATACATATGTCAACCTGGATTTGTTGCTGATGAACTACCTACTTGTAAGTCAAAATTTTAGGTGTAACCTTGCATCTGAAACGCAACCTGTTTAATCTGTTAGTCAATATTTAATAGTAAATGAAGTTCTGAATTAATTCGAGATTGACTAATAATGGTAATTTTCACTATATGTATTATAAGATGGCACCTGTAAGGCTTGCTTCTAGTTGATGTTAGGATTGAAGGTGAATTTACAATCTACCTAAAATCCTGTGACTGATGTTGGACTATAACAATATGATGTAAAACATATTATTCTCCACCATGACAGGATGAAATTGTGGAAGCCAATTAAAATTATGGAATGAACATCTTAACATTTGGCTTGTTTGTGACTCCTTTTCGTGTTGTTCTGAATGTAGGAACAATAAAGAGCTTGTAAAGAAGTTGAGTGCTCCATCTCCTGGTTCAAAAGACCTGTATTTCCCAACCCGCTATGCACAAAATGGTTGGGGACAATTCAAATCCTGCCTCTGGAAGCAGCATCTGTCTTATTGGAGAAATCCTTCATACAACGTGACGCGTTCCATCTATATGCTTATTGCATCTCTGCTTTTTGGAGTACTTTTTTGGGATCAAGGGAAGAAATTGTAAGTATAAGACACATAATCTTGCAATTTTCTGATACTATATAGTGTAAATGCATACAAAATATGTTGGAGTATTATGTTCAACTAAATTTATAATATTTAATAAATTTATTGTAGCACAGCCAAATTAGCTTTTGGACATTGACTGACAATATCTGTTCTGCTAAATGAACCAACTATTACAGATCTTGTTCCTGATGTGAACCTGATATTTAACCATTTAAGAGAACAAATCTGGAAGAAAGTGAATTTTTTTATTTTCTTTTTTGAAGTACTGCAATTGTGTATTTTGTGGATGATGACTCATCACCAAATGCAGTGTTTGGATTATGTTCAATTTTATTGATTACATCTGTAGTATCTGGGATCCTATTAATTTGTTATTCCAAATACTTCTACAAATTATCTGACACAGATATTCTTTTATGTGATAGAAACAACCAGCAGAGCTTGTTCAATATACTTGGTTCAATGTATGCTGCTGTGATCTTCTTGGGCATAAATAATTGCTCATCCATTTTACCATATGTCACAACAGAGCGATCTGTTTTGTATCGAGAAAGATTTGCTGGCATGTATGCTTCATGGGCTTATGCATTTGCACAGGTATAAATTTTTTGGGATCTGGTTGAATTAGTAATATTCTTGATTTGAACAAAATTGGATCAATGTTCGTCCTTACAGTTGACTTGAAGCTGTATGAAGTTGAATTGAATTGTTCAGATCATCCCTATTGTTCATGGCATACCTTTTGAGAGTAAATAAAAGTAACCCTTAATGAAGTCGACAAGTCCGACCGGTCCTACCTTTTTTATATAACAGCTCAGATGTAATATGAATTTACAAACTCTCCAACATGGTGACCATCAAATTCTAGATGCCTACTATACTCTATCCTTTCTTTCTCTGCTCATTAGTACAAGGATAGCCGTCCATCATGACAACAAATCGAAACCTAGAGCTAATCAAATTCTCCCTAATTCAGTTGCAAACAATTTTATAAGGAGTTTTGTATTATTGGTATGTCCTAATGACTAAAATGTGTACTAATTTTGTAGGTGACAATTGAGATTCCTTATATATTTGCCCAAACACTTGCATTTGTGATCATCACATATCCGATGATTGGGTTTTTTTGGTCACCTTACAAGGTTTTCTGGTACTTCTACGCCATGTTATGTACATGTATGTACTTCACTTATCTTGGCATGCTGCTGATTGCATCGACGCCAAGCTTTCCAGTAGCTGCAATTCTACAGTCAACCTTCTATACAATGTTAAACCTGTTCTCCGGATTTCTGGTTCCTCAACCGGTAAGCTTCTAATCTCTACTTGGCAAGTACTGCCAAATTGTAAATTATTACCGGCAAATATGCTCTAATTCATGGTGAAAATAGAACAAATCAAAATCCATTATGCAATGCTGTGCTAGTTCAATAAAATCTAGGGTTGTAGGAGTGGAATGGGTATGAATGGCTTAATTCGTACAAAGTCATCCACCCTCCGACCTGCTCTACAACCCTATTTTTTACCATTGCATTAAACATTGGCCTCTACAACATATCAATTATAAAACTGAAACTCAGGATTTAGGAAACTTTTGTTCTATAAGTTCGTTATTCATTTCTTTTTTATTTCCCATTATGTGCAATTTATATGTTAAAACTCTCCACTCACATCCAAATTTCTTTGTAATATTAACCCCAAAATGAAGATTTTTATTTATTTATTCTTTATTTTTTGAGTTTTTAGTTCTGGCCCTTCTCTGCAGTTAGCATTGTTGTACATGTATTTGTAAACCTTGATCTTCCTAGAATTTGAATAGTGCCAAAAATATCTAGCATTATTTGATGACTAAACTTCAGAGAAATGCAAATCCAGGGAGAACTTCATAGGCTTTTCTTACTGATCACTAAATGGAATGACGCTTCTATCTCATGAGACTGATGAGAAAGTTGAAGATAATTCATACCCGTGTGCCTCTAGTCTAGGGATTATTTTTTTAATACCCGGGGTTACCTACAATGTAGTATCCCCGAGCAATTTATCATTGTCTGGGGGTACTATATTCAAGGTCCAAAGTAACATGTATTATACTGCAAAATGTTGGTCCAAAAACTTACTGTATAGAGATACTAACCCAAACTGTATTGTTTTTGCTTGTTGCAGCAAATGCCCAAGTGGTGGCTGTGGTTGTATTACCTATGTCCTACATCTTGGACACTAAATGGTATGCTTACTTCACAGTATGGAGACATTAGCAAGGAGATTATGGTGTTTGGAGAAACCAAAACTGTAGCTGCATTCTTGAGAGATTACTTTGGGTATCACCACGATCGCTTACCGGTAGTGGCTGTTCTTCTCATTGTATAGAGAAGTTAAACTTCCAGAGGAGATGAATATTGTAAACTGTAAAGCCATCTATTTATATCTCAGTGACTTTGATCTTGATTTTCATAGTAATTGGCTCATAATTTTTTATGTTAGAACACCAATTGTTTCCAAAAAAAAAGAAAAAAGAAAAGTGAACTACATATTTAATTTGGACTAACTTAACATATTCAATAATGATGTATTTCTTCAAAAAATATTATTTTTAATTTTTATTGATGTATTTTAAAAAAGTGAAAATAGGAGGAGATATTGGATTCAGAAAAAGGCTTATGGTAATTGGTAAACTTAATTATTGAAACACGCATACAAGAGGTAAGAAAAAGAAGAAGAAGAAGTCAGTTCAACAAACCAAACATTCCCATTTTGAGCAGAACAGCTTGACTAATTCTTCGATTTCAGTTACTAAGATGAACTAAAAAATATACCTTAAAAAGTAAAAAAATGTTATTGTTTCATTTATATTCTTTGGTATAATAGATGCCATCATGCATACAATCATAACCAGTTTAATGAAATTTTTTGATATTAACAGAGATCTTGTATAATTTCTAGGGGTGGCAAATGGACGGGTTGAGCCGGGTTTGAGTTGGGTTGAAAATGAGCGGATCAATATGGGTCAAGATCCATATTCAACCCGTTCAGAATGGGTTAAAAATAAACGGTTAAAAATGAACAGAATCAACCCGTTATGACCCATTAATTATTATTTTAACTATTATTATGTGATGGATGAAATATGGGTTGAATATGATTTATTATGAAATGTGTGTTGGATGATAGAGTTACATTAGTATATCTCCTCTTTTTTTTAAAAAAAAAAAAGAAAAAAGAAAAAAGAAAAGGTTTTATTTTAATATTATTAATAAATTTAAAAGAATTAATTTTTATCTATAACTTTTATGAATTTATTGACTTGGTTCAAGTTAAGAGTCTTAGTTAAAGTGAAGTAATATATATATTTTTAATATAATATATAAAGTGTCATTAATAGGTCCTCACTGAGGATGTATAGTGACGTAGATATATAATAAATCTCTTTTAATTACCAAATCAAATTAAGTAATTAACTATCATATCTGATTTAGTAAGTGAATATATATCCTATAATTTTTATTTAATAATTGAAGATAACATGCTCATGTACGTCTTACTGGCCACATCAATAGTTAGATAATTAATACTTTGTTCCTCACTAGTGAAGATTTACAGCATATTCACCGTTGATGTGACCAATAATAAATGGACTCGTACTATTTTAATTACCAAATGGTGGGTATTAAAATTAAAAACAACATTTAATTAAATTTTCGAGGTCTTAGCCTTTCAAAATTATACGGAAAGTGGTTAGTAACTTCTTTTTTTTTTTTTTGTTTCCTTTTTCAGAAATTATATTAAAAATCGAAATGGAATTTATTTCTCATTAATGTACATGCTCAAATGTAAATGGCATTTACAATACTCTATTTAAGCACAGCGCGAGGGGTAGACATCTAACAACAAACCAAAATCTTTGTCGTTGCGGTGATAATATATAGTGAGGGAAAAGAAATATTCATGGGAAGAGTAAATCGTTCATTGTGTTTTCTCAGTTTCATGCTATTTCTGGTAGTCTGCTCTGGCTCTCGAGACTCGTTGCAGGCAGTTCCAGTAATTGTTTCACACTCACTTTTAGTTCAATGCAACTTCTTATCAATTATCATATATATATATATACACACACGCATGTATGCACATATGTATATAGTATTCTTGGTTTATAATTGGCTTTATTTACCATAACATGTGTTGGTGCATATATGCAGAACAAGACATGGTGTATTGCGCAAGTGAGAGCACCAGCTCCTAAGATGCAGGATGCTATACGTATTTACTGCGCAAAAGTGGACTGTAGAGCGATAAACCCCGGGGGCTCATGTTATACCCCCAACACTTTGTATAATCATGCATCTTATGCCCTTGATGCCTACTATAGGGCCACTAATGATTGCCCTTCTGATGTTGGCACACCAGCCTTCAACGACCCTTGTAAGTCTCTCTCTCTCTCTCTCTCCATATATATATATATATATATATATTGGGAAAATTATAAAAAAAGTGGAGAGATATATATATATATATATTGAAAAAATTATTAAAAAATGGACTTTGGGAGATTTTACTATCTAGAGGTGGAGTCAAAACTACCCTTAATATTTTCGGATACTACTTTTGTGATCAAATATAATACTCTTGTGATTAGATGTACCACTTTTGTGTAGGTAAGTATTACTTTTGTATAGAGGTATCACGTTTGTGCATGCAAGTATCACTTTTGTGCACAAAAATATCACTTTTTGTGTAGAACATTTTGATTACTTGATTTGCACAAAAATGATATTTTTGTACAAAAGTGGTATATTTGTGCACAAAAGTAATATTTACACACACACACAAAAGTAGTGCCAAAAAATACGAAGAATAGTTTGGGCAAATAAATAGTGTTTTTTTATTTTACATTGGTCCAAGTACATGAATTTTTAATATATTGACTTTGACTCTATCTCAAGGTAATAAAATCTCCCCAAGTTCGCTTTTATTTAATTTTCCTATATATTTATATGTATATGTATATTATGTGTTTATCTCATTTTTATGTGTTTGTTTGGATGCAGCTTTTGGTGCGTGCCATTACCCATGAGAGGTGAGTGACCAACGAGGCGAGGACAGTTTAGCTCCAACATCAAATAAAATGTGTGAAATCAAAATCTTGTTCTTTTAACTATGAACATGCACTAGAAAAAGGTGTCTAGTATGCAAAATCTATGAAATGAGAATTGAAAAGTTCTATTGGATACAATTTTTTTTTTTTTTCCTCGTGATTTTATAAAATTTCCTCATGAATGAATACAAAAAGGCCATTGGCCTATATATTCATTTACATTCAGTGACGGATTCGATCAAAAACTTAAAAGGGAGGGAAAATACTGAATTTTTTTAATAATTTTAGAAGAGAAAAGGTAAATCTGTCCCTGTTTACATCTGCTATATGGATGTGGTTCTCAAACATGAAACATTGCATTATTGCATAGCATGGAAAGCACATATCAGAAAAAGAACAATGTTAAATACAGGAAAAAAAAATACATTCAGTGACGGATTCGATCAAAAACTTAAAAGGGAGGGATAATACTGAATTTTTTAAATAATTTTAGAAGAGAAAAGGTAAATCCGTCCCTGTTTACATCTGCTCCCGAGGTTTGTCATTATTCCACGTAAATCCTTATACGTTTCATAATTTTCCTTACTTTCACGTTGTTGTTTGTTTTTTGAATGATCACGACGTAGTTGTTAGACACTTAACACATACAAAAAAATGGATAAAAGGTCAATTTGTCATAATGCCTTAAATGACATTATACATTTCATGGGTGAAACGATAAAATCACACAAAACCGTAATCAAGTTGGACGGTTGTCGTTTACAGGGAGATAAGCGGAATTATGAAACGCAAACGACAGGGAGATAAGGGGAATTATGAAACACAAAGAGAGTGTGAAATATTGACAAACATCGAGATAGATAAGTGAAATTTACCTAATAAAAACAAAAAGCTAATATGAACTACAAATTTAAATCCAAATTTCATTAACTGAATGCAAATGCTAAGAATGGAAAAAATTAATGAATTCAATCCATTGCATTTCCAAAATAATCTTCGGACAAGATGATAAAATTTTCACACTAGCTTGTGCAAGAATATAGAGTTTTACAATTAAATATATAGTAAAAAAATATCCAAAAACACTTCACTAAGACAGCTCAATTAAGTGATCTAGTTCACAACTCTACAGTTCTTCCTGATCTCCCCCAAGCTGCCTGTGAGAACATCAATGGAACCCATACGTATCATTGCAGCCGCGAACTCATCAGCCCAAGCTGCACCATGTTTCGCATGGTGCCTCACAATCCTTGCTGTCGAAGGGCTTGTCAAAAGTGTTTGATCCGATGTCAACACTCCATGGTTGTTCTTCAAATCTTTGTAGTAGTTCTTATCCAAACTATTTGGTGTGATAACATCCAATGGCACCGTTGGATCGATTCCATCTCTTGCGTTGGACGGTGGAGGACACTTCCCTTTCAATCCGCGAGCAAAATTGGAGTCCATTGAAGGATCTTGCGAGTGAGTGGCGTTGAAGGAGTAAAGCCGGTGTGAGAAAGACGAACAATGTGAGACTCCAATGGAATGTGCCCCGGAGAGGGTGACCATTTCGTCTAGAGTGAGACCTTTGCGCGCGAAATTCTCCTCGAGTTGTTTGGCGTTGAAGAAAGGAGGGGGGAGGTGTCGGAAAGGCTCGTCCCTGATTGACACTCTCCCGTCGCGACGCCCTGATGGCACATCATAGAATATTCCCCCAGCTTGGAATGCGCTGTCTCGTGCTGCAAAAGTGAGGATGTCAGAGCATGACACTGTTTCTGGACATAGAGCTTCAAGCTCGGCCTTGGCCTCGTCGATCACTTCAAAACCTCGCAAGCTTGGTTTGTTGGCTGGATTTTCTTTCTCTGATGGATTGTCAGGAGTTGAATCAAGGAGGATAGAAGCATCACAACCCTGAAACAATGAAAATTCCATCACATGATGATTAGTTCAACCACTTTTATACTTTTGAAGGAAGTTAGATATATATAAATATTAAAAAAAAATAAAAATAAACACTTTGATATTGACTTCTGATGTTTTTTTTTTAAAAGGTCTTCTGTGGAGTTACTCCCACAAACGTGTAGGGCAGTTAGAAGTTTAGCGTTAGCGCAGTTGGTATATATGATCTCTCTTCTCCTAAAAAGAAGTTGAGTATTCGAGTTCGAGGAAATATTGTGGGTGTGAGTAAGTTTGCTTCAACTTTACGGGAAAAGTAAAAAAACATACCCTGACAAAACAGTCATGGAAATGCATTCTAATGAGGCCTGCAGCTATGCCAGGATTCAATGACACAGCTCTAGTCACTGCTATTGTCACAATTGCCTCTGCAAGTGGGCAACTTGATTGGTAGAAGCCCACTTCGAGTGATGTCGATGAGACGGATCGAGCTCGTTGTAGAAATGGTGAGAAAGAAAATCAAGCATGATGAGAGTGGATTTGACATTTTCAGTACTCCACCACTCATCATTGTGTGAGGAACAAAAAAGATCAAATGACTATGGATATTGTTTAGGACAATGGATCGAAGATACTGTGTGCCTGTGTGTATAGAGAGAGAGAAGTGGATGTGGGGATGGAGAGGAGTGATGCTTATAAGAGTATATATAGATGCAGAGAATGCGATGGAAGATATATGGTGTTTGGTTGGTTTTACTTTGTAATCCAAAGCCGTGTATAGCTAGCTGCAAATACAAAACAGAACAGATTGAAGGTATTCAAGTTTGAACTGTTCAATATATATATATATATATATATTTTCTTCCATGATTGTCAATTTTACCTACTCTTCCATTTGTTGAAGTTTCAGTGAGCTTCAGTTACAATTTTCCTTGACTTTCAAATTTGTCCAACTGTCGTTTAGGAGGACAATGGTTAAAATCCCAAAACAACCCACATAATAATATGTGTCAAAAAGTTCAGAGTAGGTCTACATTAAGGATCAATTTGACTTTTCATTGGTGACACCCCATAATATGTATATATTTTATTGCGGGCTATCAAAGTCATAAACAGCTCTTTTATCTGTATTTTTTAACTTGTGGGTTGTCTTAGATAATCCTGAGAATGGTATACGCGGTTTAATGTGACTGAATTAATCAATAAAAGAAGCAATTATACATATATATATATATATATATGGATATATATACACACAGTAATTGGAGAACAACCAAGAAAGTACACGGGCTAAGCTAGGGGTGGGCCACGACGGGGCCATGGCTCTCCAAATATTTTCAAATTTCTTCTTATGTCCCTACAAAATTATTATCTTATATAAATATCCCTCCTTGTGGCTTCCAAAATTCCTTAAAAAAAAAAAAATAATTGGCCCACTAAAAATTAAATAAATAACTGCACAGAATGTGCAAATTCTCCCTTCGTGTTAATATATATATTTAAAATTAAGCAAATAAGGACATTTTGCCAATATGAATATTAAGGGTACCCAAAACGCATTTAAAACAAAATAAAAATAAAATACCGATTATTAAGGATATTTGAGAGTTTTAATTAAAAAAAAAAAAATTGATCAAAATTGATGGTCAAGGAAAATTTGTAATATTTCGAAATATTAAGAATTTATATACACATATTACATGGCAGGGGGTTTTTGTACAATTTTGTATAGGGTGGGGATTATTATTTTTATTATTTATTTATTTATTTATTTATTTTTTCAGTTCACCCAAAACAAATATCACAGTGACTTTACCATTTGAAAGATTAATATCTCTTACCGAATTTATTTATCATAGTGAAAGTGGCCCATTAGATGCATTATAATCAGTATAATGCAGCTAATTATCATTACTGGTTTGACAAGTGAATCACATCCCAAATTGAGTGTACCCATTATATGCATTATAATCACTATAATGCCGCTAATGATTATTACTAAATAGGACAGTTGGCTCACTGTTTCGATGAGCCTATCTTTATTTCCTGTCAAATTTCGGTGATCCTATTATTACTCTTAAAAATTAACCAATAAATAAATAAAAATAACTTGGTAACGATAATCTTTTTGGAATTTTATGATCACTATAATCTAATTTCAAAAAAACTTGGTAACTATTAATCTTTTTGGAAAATTATGGTCACTAATAAACTAATTTCGTCTAGGTTTTATTTTATAATTATTAATTTTTTTTTTGGTAAAATACAATGAGTAAAATAAGTTTAATTATAATAAAATGCCATAGCTTTTTTTATTTCCTAAGAATTTTCCTTAAGAGCGCAGTGGGGGATTGATGTCGTGAGCCCTTTACCCAAGGTTTTGGAGCAGAACACTAGTTTCTTTTTTCTTTTGGTAAAATACAATTACATTCCTTGATGTACATATAACAGTTATATACAAATTAACTATTTTTTGAATAATAATATCACTGAAGTTTGACATATGAGAGTCATATACAAGTTAGTTATGTTTTGAAAAAATTAACAAAAACACCCTGTAGCAACCTACCATATATGACAAAAACACCCCTGCAGCAACCTACGCAATTTCTAAAAAAATCTAAAAGAAAAAATATATATATATATATATTTGGTAAGATAAGAAGTAAGTAGAAAGTGAATAGAAGATGTAGAAAATTAGGATTTTTATAAATGGGCAAAATATTTTAGGTGAGTGGCTATAAATTGGAGACCCCGGCGGCTGCAAAACACCGTCTTGCTTCCCTTCTTCATCTTCTCAATTTCGGATTCCTTTACTTGATAAATCTACGAATCATCTCCCAGAC